>AP025064.1:3432419-3468891 GCA_036186865.1 Eustoma russellianum | reverse complement strand
AAAAAAAAAAAAAAAAAAAAAAGAAAGAAAGAAAGAACTTGAACAACGTACAATAGAATCCAAAAGAAAATTGCAAATCAAGAGTATATGGAATGGTTCACATAGTAAACCTAAGAAAAAACCTTTATGTATACGTATTATAGCCATGAAAAAGTCTTCATACTTGAGAAATTGACATGCACAAGTCTTATTGGAGGTGTGAAATTGATGCAGAGAAATATGGGAACAGAGCAGATCAAGTTTCAAGGACAAGAAAATGGATATACACTACAGACTCATGAGCAAGTACAAACAAGTCCCTGAGTGGTGGTTCTGGTGTATTTTGGTGGGAAACGTTGCTCTCACTATTTTTGCCTGCGAATATTACAATGAACAACTTCAATTACCATGGTGGGGAGTCATACTAGCCTGTCTAATTGCCATTGTCTTCACCCTTCCTATTGGAATCATCACTGCCATCACTAATCAGGTCATTTCTTGATTAGTGCATATTCCTATTATTGTGCTATCTATACATGTATATATAGAGATGGAGTCTCACTAGAAGCAAACTCTCTATTCCTTGGGATGGAGGTATTGTTTGCATGCCTCTCACCCTCCCCAAACCCTAGCGATAGCTTTTGCTGTCGTTGGGATATACTAGATATGGTTACTGTTGTTGATTGTGTCAGGGGGGTCAAACTTTGCTGTGATTTAGGTGTAGACTATTATTAATTAATTGTGTATGCAATATTGAAACTGACAGAGTCCAGGCCTGAACATTATCACTGAGTATATTATTGGATACATATACCCTGGCTATCCTGTAGCCAACATGTGCTTCAAGGTGTATGGCTACATAAGCATGTCACAAGCTATAACATTCTTGCAAGACTTCAAACTTGGTCATTATATGAAGATTCCTCCAAGAACCATGTTCATGGCTCAGGTTCGTTATATTTTTCTGTACTAATTTGTCTCACATGCTTTGGTTTGAGCACTGACCTACTTATAATCTGTAAGTATACATTTGACTTTGTTCAGGTGGTTGGGACATTCATAGCGGCCTTCGTTTATTTGGGCACTGCATGGTGGTTGATGGAGTCAATTCCGGACATCTGTGATACATCTTCAACTTCAGTATGGACATGTCCTGGAGACCATGTGTTCTATGATGCATCAGTGATTTGGGGACTGATAGGTCCTCGTAGGATTTTTGGTGATTTAGGAACATACGGAAACATCAACTGGTTCTTTCTTGGTGGCGCAATTGCTCCAGTTCTTGTTTGGTTAGCTCATAGAGCCTTTCCAAGACAAGAATGGATAGCAATGATAAACATGCCGGTTTTGATAGGTGCGACAGGACAGATGCCGCCGGCCACTGCAGTGAACTACACCACATGGATTATTGTGGGGTTCTTGTCTGGGTATGTGTGGTTCAAATACAAACCTGATTCTTGGAAGCGTCACAATTATGTACTATCTGGCGCGCTTGACGCGGGTCTGGCCTTTATGGGTGTTGTTTTGTATATGTGTTTGGGATTGGAAGACGTTACATTGAATTGGTGGGGAAATGGCCTTGATGGTTGCCCTTATGCAACTTGTCCAACCGCAAAAGGGATTGTGGTTGAGGGCTGCCCTGCAGTTATCTAGCTGATAAGGGGGGGGGGGGGGGGGGGGACCTCATCAAAATCCTCCCCATGATTCAGATTTTCAAGGTAAAGAATATGGTACTGCTGGAGATGAAGCAATCCGAACGCAAAATTGAAGTCAGGCCATTTGAGCTGCTGAATCCGGTTAAGGGTTTCATTGCTTTGTAATTCCCATTTCTTCCATTCAACTTCCCTTGTGTTATTACGAAAAAGACGGGTTTTTACACCCTTCTGGTGAGACTTGTGTACCAAAACAAGGTGTTCAAAGAAACTGATGTAAATAATTCTTCTGTTAGTAAATGATTGGACATCCATCCATCCATCTTGTTTAACCAGATGTAATTAATTAATCAATCAATCAATCAATCATATCCAGTATATCCTAATGGCAAGAAAAGCTATTCAAACAAACAATAATTCTATGTCAAAATCACCAGAACAAATGAAAAGACAAAAATGGCGACCAAAAGCTTCCTCAAAGTCCCACAAAACATAGGAAGAATAACATAATCACCACCGACGCTATGAAAACCGGAGACGGATGAAACGAGGTCTCCTGCATAGGGATGGATCCGAATGCAGTAGGAGAAGAAGGTGAATCTGCCTGCCGCGACTGCGCACTGGTATCGGGTTTGTAAGAGGGCGGTGCCTCAGCACAAGATCCGTTTCCGGGCACTGAAATGTGAAGCTTTTGGGACTGTTGACAATGGTTAAGCATGCCACTAGTGAAGTAATACTCTCCAGGACATGTAATGTTGAATTGAGAATTGCCATCTTTCATGGTCAAGATTGGTGCTTTCAGATTGCAGCTAGTGTATGACTCCTCTGTATCACTGAATCTTGACTTGGAGGATAAAGAAAAACTGCCAAGAAAAGTAGATACTCAGAAGATGAAAGAAGTGAGATCTATTAGATGGGATCTAGGGGCTGAACTTACAGACAATGTCTCCAACTTTGAAGGTGAGACTTTGGGCCATTGAGTGTAGACATCTGGATTAGCTGAGGGGATGTTCCAACCCTTTAAATCGCCAACCTTGTAGAAGCTGCATCTTACTTGAGAGACCAATTGTAATTGTAGCAGCGCAAATAAGTTAAGAGCACACCAAATATTGCATCTTGAAAATACAGGACTGGCCATATTAATCTTCGAGTCTAGGCTCACCTTTCCTGCACTTTTTGCTGTGTTAAAAATATAGATAGGGGCGGCAAATTGACAACACAGCCCGCGCCCAGTTGCTGAGGGAATGAGAAACCAGCAGGACTTTAGGAGAGCAGCCAAAAACCAACTGGCAGCTCAATGAGAACCCTGTGATGATGTTATATGCGAAGATTCCCGGTCATTGTATTTATATGGCCCCATTTACTGTTAATGATGCTGTAAAATGGTTGTTCTAAGATCCATAAAAATACCCACCAATCACGCACTTCTTATCGTCTCTTTCTTTTTTCTTTTTTGGATGGATGAAAAGACAGTAACTTGAGAACTGGGTGATGAGGAGTTAAATTATTGATCAATCATGACCATAGCGCATAGCACAGTTGGATTGCAACAGCTTATGCAGCTCAACAAAAATAGTCTCACGTTCTAGTTACAATGTCCCAACTCATGTAACAACTGAACTCAATCGTATAACAACAGAGCTATGACATGAAGTTGCATGTTGCTTAATCATTACAATGACTCTTCAACCTAAATAAGGTTTTAAATGTTTACGTAACATGGTATAGGCATGAAAGCAACTTAGGATCCATTCTTTCAAATTTGTATGTTGACTAGGCAATAAAGGCTTCCCCAAATTTCTAATCAAAAGAGTCTCCCACCGACAACCTATAGTTACAAGTTCCTCAACCATTTCTGTTTTGGGCAGCACCAGATCTACTAATTTCTTTATTTATCACCCCTATTACAAGCTCTAAGTCATTAGTCCTATCTAAACATTATGTCTAGGAAGTTAATAAATTTTCACCTGAAAGGAATACAATCAGAGATTTATTTCATCTGGTATGTCCTGTATACATAAAAACTGAGGTCTATCAACGAAAATGAAACAGAGGGAGGCAGTTTTGGAGCAGAAACAGTAACAAAAATTAAAGAGAACTAAACAAATTAACTGCTAGCTGCAAGATCCCAACATCCTGTAGCTAAAGCAACAAAGAGCAAAAGAAGGCTTCCAACATCCTTCAGAAAGATATCACCAACTGCCATTGACAAAGAACTGCGTGATCTGCGCGAATTTTATGATGATCCAAGAGTAAAGACTGAGAATTTACTCACTCCAATACTTTTCGTCACTATCTTTACCATCTCCCCCCTCAAGATCATCAGCTTTGGACTCCTCCAAACTCATCTTGAACATTTTAACATCCTCTAAAGCAGCATTTCTAAATAAGCCAACATCCACAGTTCCAGACACCATATGATATCCTCTTGATTTCAAGTCCACCGCCTTATCATGTGGCATTGCAAATCCAGCCAAGTAGGCCCCGCCATCACAGGGTTTAGTCCCCAACACCTTCTTCTCAGCCGCTCTCAATACTTCCCTCACCTTCTTGTGCCCTGGGTCCCACAAATACCCCATGCTGGCACTCAAATCCAACGGTCCCATCTCAATGCAATCCACCCCATCAACGGATGCGATCTCTGCGATCTTTTTCACTCCCTCTTCACACTCCACCTGACACATTATCAACAGCTCCTCTTCATAATTGCTCAAATACCCTTCGTCTATGCCGTACCCTGACGCCCGGACCACCGTGTGCGCCGACCCGCGGACGCCCGCGGGAGGAAACTTGCAGTACGAAACAGCCTTTCGAGCTGCTTTGGGGCCGTCAATCATTGGGAACATGATGCCCTGAGGCCCAATATCGAGCGCTTTTTTGGCCCAGGTGGCGGATGATTCCGGGACGCGGAGGATAGCGGCGGTGTTAGTAGCTGCCAGGGCGCGGAGACAAGGGAGCGCATCGGAGACGCCTCCATGGCCGTGCTCCATGTCGACCACCGCGAAATCATAGCCGGCAAGGCCGACAATCTCGGCGAGGGTCGGAGAGAAACTTAGGAGAAAGATTCCGTAAAGGGTCTCTCCATTTTTAAGGCGTGCTTTGAGAGAAGATGAAGAGGCATCAGGGACGAGAGGGGAGGTGGGGGCAGATGCTCGGAGCGGAGCTAAAGTCTGGAAATTGCATTTCGGATTCGAGATTTTGGAAGTCAAAGAAGGTTTAGAAGCTTGGATCGGATAACAAAATGGGTGGAATGAAGATGATTTTGGGAGAGTAAGGTAAGGGGTTTTTCCAAGAATGGATAAAGTCGACGGCTTGGCCGTGGAAGGAGGCGCGGCCGCCATGGGGTGCGAGGTTTTTCGGCAACGATTGAAACGTAAGAAGTGAACTGGGCCAGACTGGATCTGCTTCTACTTTTACTATATTTATGAAAAATTTTACCAATAATTTGTAACACCAACATCCATCATATCCCAACAACATAATTATGTAAATTTACGAATCCCTTGTGCTTCATTTTACTTGAAAAGTTTTCACTTTCTAGATACAAATGAATCAAAGTTACGATTCTAAAGGATTGCACATTTTGTAGTTTCGTGAGACCTTCGATTATTTGACCACATCTTTTAATTTGTATGTGACATCAAAAAGTTTCTATACACTTTTGAAAGAATTCGGATCAAAGTTAGAAAGACTTAATTGTGAAAAAAAAACGATAATAATACATAATAAATTTACGAAAGGATGTATATTTCTTTTTTTTTTTTTTAGAAACAAAAGAATATAGATTAGGATTAATTGCTTTTTGCCCCTCTAATGTTTGGGGTAATCTTCACTATTGTCTCTTTCACTGTTCGTCTTCTTTCAGTTTTCTTCTCTGATCTAGTAAACCCAACTTGGCTAAAAAATGAGCCGGTAGATTGTCAATTTGTCACTACGGTTAACAAAAGTAATACTACAATTGTCAAAGGAATCAACTAAGGTTTCTTCCACCTGAGCTTTGATATATAGCACTGCCATTAACGCATCACTCCAAAGTTCAATCCAACGTTCTCTCCTGAGCATGGCCAGCCGCAGCTCCTCTAAAATGACTAGATATTCACTATGAGAAACATCCAAGTTAACATGAAGTTCAAATGATGCGCATAAAAAGATGTCCTCTCTCCAATCACGCATGAGTATGATGCAAGCTCCTTCTCTATTTCTCCCAAAAGCTGAATCTACTAACACCGCGATCATCACATCATGAGGCAGAATACATGCACATGGCATCAGAGGTGCAGCTGCCAGTTGCTTTTCTCTTTCGAATTACATTAAAAAAGGTTGAACCCCGACCAGTAAGGGTCTCTGCCACACCCAGTCCCAAAGGTAGTGTAGGGAGGTAACTCAGGTACCCAACGGTCCGCTAGCAGAAGCTTGTTTCCACAGTATTCTGCATAAGGAGCCCCTAGCACTGCACGCAAGCCTACAGGCCAAGAAGCTCCCACACTATGCACTTGCTGGAAAGTGGTTTTCTTGCATTTGGCAAGAATTGAACCCCTGACTTCCTTTTCGAGAACCCCTGCACGGAACCAGTTGAGCTATGTCCTGGGGACACTTTCGAATTACATTAGGAAAGGCTACCATTAATGAATGCAATTTTACTTTCATATGCATAAGTGACTTTTTTTTTTGGGGCAATGTCAATGATCTTACAGCACCTACATTGCATTATGATCGGGATAAAATGTTAATGAGCAATTCAAATCTTTTGTTATCCTGCTTACTGAGAGCAAATTGTAATTAAAAGTAGGGATATTTAAAACATGATTAATTGTCAAGTTTTTTCCATCAAAAAGTGTCCAATATGACTCACTAAATTGGTTTTTGAAATATAATGCAATAAAGCAAAATGACTCGCTAAATTGGATGCACTTCTTATATTGTGAAGTAGCAATTGATCGACATAGCTTGACGCATCATTATGAGTCATCGGAAAACAACATGTGTATGTTTCTAACATATGGATGTGGTTGCGTACATGCGACCCCTATACCCCCATCATAGGCGAGAAACTTTAAAACAGTGAGGTAATATTGTTGTTGTTGTATATTATAAATTAAAAAATAACATTTTTAATTAAATCAAAGGAAGGTAAATATGTATTTTCAAGCATGTGGATAAAGATATTATCCCAAATATTAAAGGAGCAAAAGTTAATTGACCTATAAATTAAGTGCACCGCGCGCCACTGAGCCACTCACAGGCCCTTCAATTCCTTAGGAAAAATGAGGACATTGTCGATGTCCTTTACCTCCATTTATGTATCTCCAACTCTTCAATCTTATTCTCACCATAGATTCGACACCAAACGCATCAAGCTGTCCAAGATTACAAAGTCGTTTTCAGTTGTCAATTGCAGCAGCAGCGAAGCGGAGGATAGCGGAGAGCGAGGCGGCGGAGGCAGCAACAGTTTGAGTAATGTGGTATCAGGAATGGTGGACGAACGGGTGGAGCAACTATTGAAGAAGGAAGAGAACAGGGTTTTGTTAGATGGGCTTGAGAAAGCTACCCAGAGGGTTGAATTGGCAAGAAAGGAGCTTTCTTTCATTGAGCAACAAGAAGAAGAGGCAAAGTTGGCCCGGAATTACCTTAATCAGCTCCAATCTAAAACCTCCGAGGTCTCTTTCCTTTTCCCCCTTGTCTTTTACTTTCAACCAGTGAAAAAAAAAAGAAGTCTCGAAAAATAGCTCTTGAATTTCAGCCATATCTTCCCTTTTTCTCTTCTTTTTATCGCTTATAATAAATTGCTACCATAATATGTAGCCATTTTCGTGGCATATGCATAGCCATTCAGGTCGAGAGTGCTATAGGAGCTGATGTGGTATATGAGAATTTCAAACTTCGACAAATTTCAATTGTGATTTTTTCGTTTCCATTGTGGAAGTAGGAACTTTAGCAAGGGATTCAGAGATGGAGCCACTCTTTTAAGATTGAGAGTGGCCCTCCTCTTTTAAGCCCCTACTCATTGACGTGGCATTTCCTACTACTCGTTAAGAAGTAGTTAATAATTACTCTTGGACCAACATAAAATGCTGGACAGAAATTCTTGCAAATGCATGTGTTTGCTTGCCAAACTGCTGCTGAGGTTTGTGTACTTACTAACTGCGCCTAACTGTTGTATAATTGCAGATTGCAGATTGCCAGAAGGAAATATTAGAAGCCAAAGTGATGCTTGAAGAGGCAGAGCGCTCTTTAATTACAAGTAGTGGTAGCAGGAATGAGGATTCAATCTCCCCCATGGAAGGTAAAGTGGTTGACAGAAATACTGAGAGGCTGGAATCTGCCAAAGCAGCTACAATATCTGCCATTATTGGGACCCTTGCTGGCCTGCCCTTATCTGTAACGAGGGTGACTAGCAATTCTGAACTTCTATTGCCTTTGGGGATCACCTTTGTTTGTTGTGCATTGTTTGGGGTAACCTTTCGGTATGCAGTTAGAAGAGATCTGGACGATTTCCAACTGAAGTCAGGAGTATGTGCAGCTTTTGGCTTTGTGAAAGGTATATTCATTCTTGGTCGCCAATTACAATTCTATACTAATATAAAGAAAATAATTTTCTTCTGACTAACAGACTGGCTATAGCACAAAACATGACAATATACTGATTGCGCATTACCATTACGATGCAGGCCTTGGTATGCTAGGTGCAGGACCTCCTCTGGAGTTTGATATGGGCAGCCTCCTGGAGCATGCGTTTTCTGGTGGATTTTATGTCTCTGAAAACCTTTTGATTTTCTTCTTTGCAGCAGTAGGTCTGGATTTCAGCATGAAGATGAAGGTTTTGAGTCCATTTCCCACCAACAAATCTATCTCCAAGTCTAATGTTGTATAACCAGCTTGCCACACATTCTCTACAGCCCATGCAGCATCGAGATCCATACTATCTATATCAGATGAAGTATCATCCTTTTCTTCTTCAGACTTCTGCAGTCTAGCCACATCATTAATGAAGCCTTGAGTACAGACTTTGTTATTCAATCTATTCGTGCACCACTGGTTTTGTAATTGTTGAATAGCTGATTAATGGTTTCTTTCTCATCAATCCAGCGTCACTTACTAATATCTGAGCGTTGGCCATCCTGATAAAAATACATGGTTATTGATAATCACAAGAGGAGTTATCCAAAGATTCACCACCAAACAAGTTGCTGATCACATGTTTTATCTGAGTGCATTCTGGTCGAAGAGGAGTGTGGAGAGGATGTCATCTTTCCATCAGGATGCTTTTTTTTTTGAACGGTGAAGGATCACAAGTATGAAGTTCTTTCTGTTCTTCTTGTTGTAATGATTCCAAAGTAAGATTTGAATCATACATGAACTCATGTTGAGTACATGCTTTCATTTGTATATGCACAAAAACTGAGTCTTTATTTACCTGACTAGAGACTGAATCTGCTACTGTGTGTAAACCACTGCTACTATTGAATAGCGGCTACCATTGAATTAGCTAAAGCTGGTGCTACTGTATAAGTTGCTATTGATCTTTTTCATTGATTAGAATCAACAGAAGTGGAAGGGAAGGTGTTCTCAGTCTTACATGCTCTAAAGAACCGCAAGAATTTCCTTTACATTCTTGTTTCTTCTATGATCATTTTCACCCTTGCTTTTTAGTAAACACTTCTGTATAAAGGGAATTTTTCCGTGGTAACTAAAGATAATAGATAAAGGGATACAAATAATGCAACGATCTTAAATATCTATTTATCCTTTCTTTATTATCATTTAGGAACTAGATTGGTGCTGGAGCAGCTGTTTTTGTATGTAAGGCGGGAAAAAGATCTAGGAGAACTATATAGCTCTAGGTGATGACTCAGCAACTGGAATTTTTTTTTTTACCCCAATACTAACGAGCAACCTTACTTTGATGGCAGTAATTTTAAGTCCTGGAAGTTTAGGATAGGTATATTGTTAATGAGGACTTTATTTCAAATTATGGGTATCACAATGAAAGACCCCACTAATATCTCTCAAAAGTAACCTGACAGAACAAAATTTCAGAAGCATATTGATAATTACAATCAAAATGAGAATTGTGACATGTCATGCAATCATTTATCATAGAGGTGAATTAAGCTCATGTATGGCACATGAAATTCGTCACTGCTTAGAGAGAAGAACAGCATCACCGTCATGGTCCACTGTCTCATCTTGCAGTAAGTTTATAATAAGCTTTAATGTTCCTCCTCTGTGATAACTTTATACAGCTCAAGTAAAAAAGAAAGCAACGGTGATAACACCATTCATTAAGAAAAGGTTAGGCTTCAGATTTTGTTGTGGCACATGATTCATATTTGGCGTTGCATCCACCTCAGTTGTTAAGATTCCTTAGTCTTTCCTCCCTTAAGTGACCTTCTCATCATCATCTAAAATTTCTGAATCTTCAGAATGATTTCTGCAGACACTCCAATTCTGTATTCCATCTGTTGCTTGTTCTCGTCCTGGAGGTAAGACTAGTTGGTTATGGTCCCTGTTTCAGGCAAAAGATTCAAGAGATCAGACAGAAACAGAAAGCTTATAAAACAATAGTGTGCCAGGATGAAAAGTGTTACTACATTTTCTTTAGAGATTTCATGGTACTCTTTGGCACTTGACGCAAATCAATTCTGGACCTCACTGAAGAATCTTAACCCTTGGACATCTCCATTCTCTACACTTGCTTCCAGCTGCCAACAAGAAAATAAGTAGGCAAATTACATGGGAGTAAGATTGTCCATTTAAGCAAATATATCCCTACCTGTATACATAATATCATGCTAGAAATTGGCAACCAGCTCTCCTCAGGTGAGATTGACAAACCTGGCCTGCAATTCAAATGAGGTTTTGACATGACATCAGAACCTAACTGCTATACTATTAAAGCAGCTGGTGATCAAAATGCATAACACTCTCCAAAGTAATATGACATGCATGGGCAAGACCGTTTAGGTTGACCGCAGGAATCTCTTTTGACTCCATGCTCTTGGAACATATGACTGGTTTAGTAAATTTTTATTCAAATACAATTTTTTTTTTCTGTTTTTGTTTTCTAGTCAATTCTTATTGCTCTTGGATGGGTGTGTGAGGTATCATTAGTGTGTGTGTCATTCTAGTAATGTTTACTCCATGGATGGCTGAGAGGGTGGGTCTTGGAGCAACTGTTAATGTTGTTGATTTGTGACTTTGAAAGCACGGGTTCGAGTAGCGGAAACAGTCTCTTGCAAAAAGTATAGGTTAAGGCTGCATTGCGATCTTGCCCTTCCCTGGACCCTAAGCAAACGCCAAAGACTAATGTACCGTAAACACTATTTATTGTATGGATGGCTGAGTCCGCCTTATGCGTATCTATCTTTCTTTTGTTATGGAGTAACCTACTAAGATGCTGTATGGTTATTTATAAATAAATATGAAATTTGCAAAAATTTATAACTTAGGCTTTCATTTTATGAAACGGTTGACCGCAAAAAACCACTACTACCTTAACTATAAGATTTTTATAGATGTATAAATCAATCGATATCTTGCAAGAAATAAGCTTCCAAACTTGTCTTATATCATTATATGTACAAAAGATATTATTTTAGATCATTAGAAGATTTCAACACTCACATTGCGGATTCTCCATCATAGCCTTCCTTGCAACCTTTTTATACTTTTCTACCGAGTTGTGCATAGTAGGGGTTAAAGATCTTCTCACCGCAAAAGTCATCACTGGACTTTTTACCGCACGACACGTGGCAGCAGGAGGGGATGGTGAGGCTAAATGTGGTTGATTGCAGATTCTCCATCATAGCATTCCCTGCAACCTTTTGATACTTTTCTATCTGAGTTGTGCATAGTAGGGGTTAAAATCTCCTCACCGCAAAAGTCATCACCGCATTTTTTACAGTGCGACACGTGACAGCAGGTGGGGTGGTGAGGCTAGATGTGGATGACCCTTATCTAGTCTCACCATCCCCTCCTACTGCCACGTGTCGTGCAGTGAGAAGTACGGCGAGGGCTTTTGCAGTAATCCCTCATAATAGACAACCCTTTTGTTTTGTGATTTTCTATTTCAATTAAAAGCCATTTGATATATATCATTTTGACTGAGAAATTATCCTCTTTCTGTAATTTGGTACTGTTTAATTGTAGACATTTTAGTAACTGATAGTTAAAGAGGAAAAAAGATGACATCCGATGCCCTACTAATATATGACGTAATCTATCTTATTTAAAAAGAAAAAAGAAAAATGATGCAAACAAACATAAGCATGCTAATAGCTTCATCTTTCCTTTTGTTTTTTGGTTTAGGAAAGAAAATATGTACATCAGTCACTGATATTGTTGTTGTATATGTACATCAGTGGCTGATTTCAAAGCCCTCCAAGTAGAAAGACATAAGAACCTCTCTAATGTTCTCATCACCCAAGCTATATTCTTGCTTCCGTTTATAGTTCTATTAGAATTTTCAGTTCTAATGGAGTCAATATACACTTTTTTTTTGACTTTAGAATATGATGAAGTAAAGCAAAACTGATTCACTAAATTGACTGCACTTCTTATATTGTGGCTGCACTTATTATATTGTGAAGTAACAGTTGATCGACACGGCTTGACAAAATTTTAATTATGGGTCATCGGAGAACAACCTCTGTGTGTTTCTAACACATGGGTATGGTTGCATATATTCGACCCCCATACCCTGCTATAGGAGAAAGTCTCTAAAACAATAGGGTAATGATGTTATTGTTGTGTTATTCTATAGCTTCAAGAATTCACTTCCAGATTTTTATGTAATGTTCCATTAGTAAGGTTTCTTCAAATAGAAAAGATTCATTTTTATTTTAGCATAGCCTAGTGTACCTAGAATGCCACTAAGTGCCATGTTTAATTGGGATTCCACCCAAGAGTGCCAAGGTTGTAAAATTATGCAGAAACAGAAATATATATCCTGATCATTCATCATAATCAACAGGAAATGGAAAACTTTGATTTAAATGATGCTCCCTCAAGTCAACGGTGTAGTCATCTTATTGCTTACCATATTGTACAAGAAGGCATTCTGAAGAAACACAGCTAATCAGTGCAGGTATCAACTAACATAAACCAGCGCCAAGGTCTGTGTGGACAGTCAGTTACGTCCAGCACTAAACACCATGGAGCACAAGTACAGAATCAACAGAACACAACCCCAAATAGCCTCTTGCTTCAGATGATGCCATGCAAACTCTTGCACCACATCCATTCGCAATATCGACACGAAAAGAACCGGCATCCTGATTAGTTCATTGTTTTTCCCTTTTGTCACTTTGGCAACAGGGAGCCCCTTGGAAAGAAAATTTTCAACAGCAATAGCATGGACTGCCACCTAAAACTTCTTTCATGACAATGGTGTGCAAGTGCTATGATTCGTCGGCAATCCCCTCATGTCCTATGTCTTTCCACTTCAAGTCTAGATGTTGTGTTGATCTGTTCTTGCAACTGGTGCAATTTAAAATGAATGAGCGGACAAAACCAAGACACGAGTTTTTCCTTTTCTCTATGTCCTAAACAAGAAGGCGAGAAAAGAGACGAGAAAAAGAAAAAGAAAACTCACCTGCATGTATTTTAACTTCTCTGCTTTTAATTCATCAGTCAAACTAGTCATCCTGCAACAGATTGCACAAGAGAAGAGCTTCAACCAAAAGGGAATTTGACTATAAAAAAATAACAATAATAACAACAATGTAGAATTTAGACTACAAATAATATGAAGTACCTCGCTTCAAGGACAGAGATCTTTTGTAGGAGGGCACGTTCCCTTTCAGTAACAGCTCCATCAGCCTGTGCAAAGAGGGATGTGTTAATTACCAAAATCTATCTTTTGACTTGGAGCAACTGGTAAGGTTGATGCTTTGTGACCTTGAGGTCACGGGTTCAAACCGCGGAAACAGCCTCCTGTACAAAAAGGGTAAGGCTGCGTACATCAGATCGCGAATCGATCCAACCCCTCTCCGGACTCTGCGGAAATGCGAAAGCCTAGTGTACTGGGAACGTCCTTTTCTTCTTTAGGAAATTAAAACTGAATCTAAAGCACTGAATTTTATTTCTCTTCTTTTATTTCCGTTCTGATTTTAGGGTAGCTAAACTGTAAGTATATTTCGTGCATTTAGATATCTTCAAGGACAGACTGTAACAGGATAGCTATAGAAGGGAAAAAGGCATCATCCTCATCACAAGGAATCAGCAAATACCAGAAAGGCTAAAATGAAGCTCATTCATCAGTGCAAACAAGTAACTTTT
Source organism: Eustoma russellianum (assembly GCA_036186865.1). Lineage (NCBI taxonomy): Eukaryota > Viridiplantae > Streptophyta > Magnoliopsida > Gentianales > Gentianaceae > Eustoma > Eustoma russellianum. Next base: position 3,454,981 of record AP025064.1, on the reverse strand, counting down.
GAACTCTATAGTGCATTAAAATGGCCTTCGCCACTTACTTTTCCATTAGTCTCTGAACCAGGATCTACTTGGGACAGCTCCCCATTAGGCAAAGCTGACAAAAATTAGAGAACCTAAGTAATCTGGAACAAGATCTATTGTGGAAAACAACAGTATAATGTGACCGGAGTCTGGACACTTTCCTCACCATCTGGTGCGTCAGCTGACTGCAAGCTATTCAGTAGATTCACGATGAGATCCTGAAATTATTGCGAGAAATAGCATAAAAATGGCAGTGGGAGGTTTAACAGATGCATTACAAAGGAAAGTATATCCAGTAAATTGTTCAGATAGAGCAGAAGAAACATGTTATTACTTGCTGGATAGATGTCTGCTGAAATAGGTTTTGAAGGCCAGGCATCAAAACAGAAGAAGGTATATTACTGTTGCCAATATCAATTGGTGGCACGCTGCGACCGAGGGGCTGCCACATTAATCCAAGGTAATGTAGCATCAGGAATCAAGAACATTCTAAAAGAACATAGATTGATGGTATAGTTGCACAAACCGACCCAATAGTAGAACCGATCAAAGAACATCCACCTTTCAAACAAAAGCACTGCCAAAATTTTCTGTTCGTTCACTTTACCCCAAACTAAATGAAAATAATGCCAAAGACCATTTGTCTAGCCTTAATACCAGTCTCCAACACTTGCAGATTTCATCATCGCAAACATAAAAATGATATCTTCTACACTTACCAGAGAAGACTGTGGAGATACTTTAGACGAAGGTATATCTTAGAGGAGATAACAACTTAGCACTAAGACACAATGAAGAGCAACAGAGACATGGATTTACCTTGGCAAGATCTAAACTTTCAGACATGATAGAAAACCGTCCCTTTATCTGTACCAGACTGGCCTTTGCTTTGTGATCTTGTTCTCCGTATCCTGAAGAGCAAAAACAGAAGAATGACGCTATGCTTTGAAAAAACTCACTCTTTGAAATAGATCCAGTCATCCTGCATGAAAAGAGAATCTCCAAAAATAAAACAAGCACCCAACCTCCCGAAGATTTGACTGGAGCGGATAAACTATTGGCTGAAGCTCGCCTTGGAAGCCCTAAAGGGCCACTAGAGCTTTGTGGTTTATGTACTCGGGGAGGTCTTTCAACTGGCAGCAGGTTTTCAATATGAAACCTAGAGAAAAATGTGACAGCATAACATAACACAACAGTTAGTGAAAGCCTGTCACTTCCATCACCAGAACGAACAACACAGTAGTTAGTGAAAGCCTGTCACATCCATCACCACAAAGAATAAATGCTTTAAAAGTCTTAATGAATGAAAGGACAACAATTGGCACACAAGAAAATCTATTATCCCTTCACTTTTCTAATTCCACCTCTTCTCCAACTGTCTAATAATATCAGATATAGGAATTGATAATGACTATATACCTGCTGTCTAAGCTGCTACTTGACACCAATTGACCAACTGCCTGTCCTGGAGCCAGTGGCCCACTATGAGTAAGGCGGGGTTTCCCAATTCGAGTTGTAGTCTTGGTTGTTAGAGATTCCTTATCCAAGCCAGACAGTGGAAGATCAGCTTTTGATCCATCTTTCCTGTGTCCAAGATTCCCTTGATTTTCAGAGTCTGTTAGATCAGTTTCCAAGATTTCTACCTTCTTGGTCTGCCTCTCTTCAGCAGCCCGCAGCACGTTGGCCTTTATCTGTCCACTGAGGGATACAAACCACTGATCAAGCATTCATTTTGCTGTTAGGGTAAGGTGGTTAAAAGGAAAACGATATTGAAATTTTCCAAGTATTCTAAAAAAGGTTTCCTGCTACATGGGCAGCAGTCAGCTAGACACCCTTAGAGTCCAGGTAACAACAGATGAGATTAAAGTTATAAAGTAAAGGACATAGAGAGGTGCAGCAGAAAAACCTTCATATGCTATTTCATTATAGAATATAAAATTATAATGAACATGCAGATACAAGAAACCAAAAAGCCTAAGAGCTGAAGAATTACCTGCTAAAACCACTTTTCGAGAATGACTTTCCCAAAACAGCGTTAAGACTTGATGAATCCTGCCAGTAGCAAAGAACAACCTTAACTAGGTGATTACATTCTTTTATTTTATTTTATTTCCCTTTCTTTTGCTTGGTGGTGGGTGGGGAGGAGGAGGCGGTATGACGATTGTAAAGTGTCAATTAGTGCAGCCTTTAATCTGATACAGATGATAAGTTCTAAACCAGAAAATAAAAAGAAGAAAAAAAATTGAAAACTTTCTCGACCTTGGCGTTTGTATTGACGTTTCTATCTTCTTCCTCTATTTCTTGTATTTCCTCCTCCTCTTGCAGCTATCATGGACGAAAAAGAAAAGCCATAGTTATACGCAGTAGACCGCTAGTAATGGAAAGTTATGATCATTGAGTAAAGTACTTAAAATCAAACCTACCAGTGAAGCTTGCAATTTTAAATCCTCAACATCAAAATTCCACGCACTAATACCTCGCTGGTACTCACTCTGGGTAGGAGCAAAAAAGACTGGTCAAAACATGAAGAAATGCACGAAGCAATCCTTTCCACAATTGACTCAAAACATATTGACAACATCAAGCAAACGTGTTGTCCACATTAAGCAAAAATATAGAAGTTCTCTAGTGTAGGACATAGCCAATATACAGACATGAGCATGAAATGAAAACAAACATACAATCAATGTAGTCATTAGATCAAATTGATGATTCTAACCTGTGAAAGTGCATGCTGTTCTGATGAAGGAATTCCTTTCAGAGCTAGTTGGGCCTCATCCTTAATCTGCAGTCACTAACAAGTCAAGAAAGGAAAAATGACAAGGAACTCCACCAACCAACAGGTTAGCAGTTCAATGATGTACCTGAAGTGACTTTACACGTTTCCACAAAGGTGGCATGCCAGCGAATAACTTTTTTATGGAAAGCTCTGGAGGCTTTGTATTTTTGAAGAAGGAGTGCTTCAATAGTTTTTTGCAGGTTGGTCTTTTTGTTTGATCTTTCACCAAGCACATTGCTACCATCTCTTTAAATGACTGCAAAGCATCCAAAAATAATTAATTTCTGATCCAAAAAAAAAAAGAACAATGACATCCTATAGAATTTGACAGAACAATCAAACACGAATGCTATCCTGAAATATAATTCTGATAAAGACCATAATCCAATAATATGCACAAACCTTGGAGAACTTTTTATCACGGTCATAATCAAGTCCAGGAGGAGCATTTTGAAGGGTCATCAAGAGAACCTACTGAAAGTATAGGAGGTTCCAGTATGCTTAGTCAAAAGATTAAGTACATTTTGCAAGCCAATAAACCTGAGTTAGTGTTTGAAAGCCCAGACAGAATTACATGCCTTCATTGGAGGATATTTTGAGAATGGAGCATGACCATGAGCCAACTCCAGTGCAGTGATCCCAAAAGACCAAATATCGGCACTGTCAGAGGAGAAAAGAATATGAACCTAAACGAGGGACATAAAAATCTTATACGTGTTTCATTTACTCAGAAATATTACTTGTCCTAAAAATAAAATAAAAACTAAACAAGAAATTGTCACATATTATCGTTTTCCTCTATCTCTCGAGTCTTCACAAATGCTGTTTTAGGTCCCGAAAGCAACTTATCCAAATAAACTGTGACATGCATGTGCTTATCCTAAACATCCTTCAGCATCAAGGCACAACGCAATTTATAAGAGCACTGCCATAATTACTTACTTAAAGTCATAACCTTTTCCAGGCTGCAAGACTTCTGGTGCCATCCTGTGAAGAACATATTATGTGACATATTAGAAAATGCCGATAAATAGATTAGGATTAACAGCCAGTGGAAGTGAGGGGTCATATTTTACCAGCATGGAGTTCCTACAAAAGTATTCCTTGACCCTTGTCTATCCCCTCTGTCAAACATGCAAGCAGATACACCAAAGTCAGCAAGCTTTACCTCCCCAGTGCTGTGAAGTAGTATATTCCCAGCCTGAATGTCATATTTGTTAGAAAAGAAAAAAAGGGGGACCCGGGGGGAGAGAAGAAGAAGTTAGCAAGCCTAGAAAAAGAAAGCAGTAAGGGCCACTCTCAATTAAGTTTTAATCTAAACCTCCGGCTCCTCCCATCAAAACTGAAATCAAAATAACATTTGGAAACAGAAAGTCGTGCAGGCATCCTACCCAGTACTCGATAAACTAAAGAATATACTGCAGAGAATGCAGAAAAAGCCACATCACTAGCACAAGTAATTGAATGCATGCACAAGTTAAAGAAATCAAAGGATGCTAATAACATCAACCTTAACATCACGATGGATATGGCCTTGTTGATGAAGATACTCCAAAGCCTTGAGAGTTTCTTTTAGGATAGGCCCAATAAATGACTCTTCGAAACCATCTGGATATGCTGACTCCATGATGTTCAGACAAGAACCCTCTGACATGAATGGCATGACAACCCAAAGGTTGTGGTCCACAACAAATGAGCAATGCGCATTAATTAAATTAGGATGATTCACCAATCTCATTGTCTGAGTCTCTCTACGTATATCATCCTGTAAAAAAGAGCATTTTTCAGGAATTTATACAGAAGTTGTGAATGGATTCATTTCCCAAGAAGCAACATTTTATGCTTTACAACATTAGGGACATGCCAGTGCTATTATATTCAATTCCCAGAAAAAACAAAAAAAGAACCACTTGTAAGTTCCTGAAACAAAATTACATTCTCCGGCTTCTTAGTGTGTCCACTGAGTATAGTTTCTTTCTCCAATTTCTCACAGGTTTCTCCCCCCCCCCCCCCCCCCCCCCACAACAAAAAAAAAAAAAAAACCATCTGTAGCAGATGAAGAAAGAAGTGTGATATTTTGATTGATTAATCGGTTTTGAAATACATCCTAGATTAACCAATTCCTCTTTTGATTCTCATCCAATATGGAATTCAAAAGGCTCTTGGACAAAAAGTCAGATGCTTCTGTATCTTTTGACTTACATTAAAACAGAGGTGCGATTAGAACCAGTAACAATTCACATCATATAGTTGATATGTTTAAACTCTCTAGTTTATTTGCAATTTGATTTAAAGGGTACTTTACATTAATTCATAAGGAGCTTTTGGCAAAAGAAAAGAAAAAATATCCGCAGCAATAAATCTGAGATATTTGAGGAACATATCTTGTGTATTTAGTCATGCGAATATTGGGAAACAGCAAGAAAAATTCTTTTGTTTCGGGAACATTGTTTGTTTACCCCTGTATCTCGAATAAGCAGCACAGTCATGGCATATCAGACAATTCTTGCATTTTCTTTCTGAGATCACAACGAAAATCAGAAAAAAGTTAATGGGAATCTAAGAATTTGGCGTATGAGAAGGTAATAGGCAACAAGCCTCAAACAAATAATACTGCCATAAGCATATGTCGTAAAATTCCTATTATGATGATTATGAAAACAAGGAAAAGGAACCATTATGATGACCTCAAGCAAAAAGGGGAAAATAGGCAAAGAAGGAAACTTTGGTTTTTTTTAAAACTGGAGACTAAAAGGGCATCAACCTCTTGCTGAAACAAGCTTTAAACTAAATAGCAATTCCCAAACACAACAGAACTCCTTCCATGCATCAAATTGGTCTCTTAGCTACCCTACTAAAATTCAAAAGTCACTGTTAAGATTCAGAACTGCTTCTAAGAGTCAACTATTGAATAGTCCCTAAACAAAAGATCAAGAACCATAAATGAAGCAATCGCAGCAAAGAAAATCCACACAAAACAATCTAAAAATACACGAAATATTAAAAAGATTGACAAGAGATACCAGATTGCTGTTGCAGCGATCGAGATCCAAACATTTGACTGCCACGACTTCATTGAAAGGGATATACATAGCTCGATACACAGTGGCACTGGCCCCATAGCCGATTTCTTCAAGAAGCTTGTAATCTTTATAATCTACCGAGTAGCCCTTCTGTTTTCCCCCCATTGCCGGCTAAAGAATCGATCTTTCTAATAGCTAGTAATCAGATCGATAAAAAGGATAAAAAGGAAATGTTATCAAGAGAGTTTAAGTTAATGGTGTGGCATCAAATAAACAAGTTAGTGGTGTGGCAAAGAAATATGGTGGACTGTGACAGAAAAAGAGTTGAAATTGAAGATGATTAAAGATGGTTTCTTGGTTTCTGACAATGCTCCGATGATCTAGCGATATCTTTGAGGTTTCCATTTTTGATTTTATAAATTTTTTTTTTGTATTTTGGGAGATTTTTTGATATTTTTCTTGACATCCATTTGGCACCGGCTCACAATAGTAACAAGTTAGAGAAGAAATCTGACGTGGATGAGGCCCGAGCAACAGGGATCTGACACGTGGAGGGCGTCAGACATGATTGGTCACTTGCTATTGGGGCTGACGTAATACGTATAATTATAGAACGGTAAAATTTTGGAGCAAAGGCAAACTCCTTGCTCCTAGGTCCCCACGCTCCAGTCCTAAGAAGCATTTTGTAGGATACAAATCAAGAGTCTGGTAGCATTCTAGGTTGGGTGAAGACTTACGCAGTGACTCACACAAGGTGCTCCCTACAACCCAGACTTTTGGACTAGCAGCAGTGGAACACCCACACTGTGCGTGTACCTGGAATCGAACTCTTGACCTGCATCAAATCCCAACCCGAATACCAACTGGACTATGTCTTGAGGCTACAACGGTAAAAATTTTACATGGAAGAGGCATCATTGTTGTCTTGATACATGTGCTACATTCACATAGTTAACTTGTCTTCTAGGCCTATAGGCATAAGGAAATCTATGTTTCTTATAATCTTTCTATATTGTGTTTTAACATACCACAGTAAGTGTACAGATGTCTTTTAGAGGAGTCATGATTAAATCTATCAGTACCTCTAATATATCGTCCTGCCTAAAGTATATGAGCATAAGCCTGACCAACAAAGTTGGGGGATGAGATCTCCTCACCGCGCGGTGACTCACCGCGCGGCTGAGGACGCGACACGTGGCAGCAGTAGGGGGTGGTGAGGCTGGATGCGGGTTACCCTCATCTAGCCTCACCATCCCCCTTGCTGCCACGTGTCATGCGGTCACGCACGCGGTGAGGGGAATGCGGTGAGGGGATCCTATCCCCAAAGTTGGTTGTGTATGACCAGCGTTCATGAGAGCAGTATGATTGTTATGAAACCGAGATTGTGTGCTAGAATATAAATCTTGTTGGCAAAAGGTTGAACCCCAACCTAAAGACATCAAAAACATCAACACTGTGCGCGTCTCTGGATTCGAACTCTAATCCTCAACCCGAGTACCAACTAGACTATACCCTAGGGGGAGAATATAAATCTTCCTTTCGTATTTTACAACCATGGCAAATGTATAATTCACATTAGGTAAAGGACTTATAAGAAGGATATGTGACTTTGCTGCTTCATAATCCGTATTTAAATCTTTCAAGAACTTAATCGCATATTTTTACATATTTAAATAGTATAATTCACATTAGGTAAAAAAATGACGATTGATTACATAAATGATTCATGTATTTTTACATATTTAAATAGTTAAGAAATAATTAGTCATATGATTGTAGTTCTCTGCAGCCACTCCGTTACATTTTGCCTTTTTCCCTCACTAGCTTAACCCTCAATTTCCTTGCTATTTCACTTGCCCACACCCCACCAGTCCCCCACACCCACCCTACCCTCTCTCACCACTCTCTCACTCCTGTGCATCTCCTACGTATCACAACACAATCATCCTCTTTTATTGTATAAAAGTATTTCTTAATAAAATTCTTTGATGCACCACTATTACTTTATGAGTCAAAGATTTTTTGGTCACGCACGTACAATGGGTACACACAAGTATACATGCACACACGTGTGTATGTGTACATACACACATATACATATACATGTATATGTATATGTGTGTACATATATATGTATGTGTATGTGTGTGTATATTACACACATATTCTTTGACAAGCAGGAAAAAATAAAGAAACTTTTTCTCTTTTACTTTTGAATTTTGTAAAGTTATACCAAGTTGCCGGCCTTTCTTGACGTGTTTGTATTAAAATTTTTATAACTTGATGATGCCTTTCTTTTTAACTCAAATTTTGGAGCATCCAAACGAAGAAAAGAGGGGGGGGGGGGGGGGGTTGATGTTCACTCCAGATTGGAAGCTTAATTATGACCGACTTCATTCGTGTCATTGAATACCCTTTTAAACAAAAATTTAATAATTAAAGAACCTCTCACATTGTACCGTCGGAACGAGAATCAATTATATTATCATATTCGTAATAAAAGACAAATTATGCTATGTCATCTGTACATGCAATTTTCGTTATGGGTCATCGGGAAACAACTTCAATGTGTTTCTAACGTATGAGTATGGTTGCGTACATCTGATTCCCATACCCCGTAATAGGCGGAAGCTTCTAATACAATGCGGTAATGTTGTTGTTGTTGTATTTGTACACGCGTATCATAATAATAGTAGCCAAGTCCAGTAAAGATTAGTTATCAAAAAATTTATTTATAATAAAACTATGATGTGCAAAAAGTTAAGTTATTTCGTTTTCTTTTGCAATACTTTCATTTATTACACTGTATGACCAAATATACTATCTCCTGGGATATTACAACTAAGCTATAACATTTTTTTTCTAGTAGGAGGAGATTACAATAGTGTGAGGAAAAATATTATGCTCTTTTTCTTTTTTTTTAAGAGAAGAATATCATATTTGGTAATAAAATATCATATGATATATCAAGTATGATTTTGGAAAATGATGGAATAAAGAAAAATGACTTACTAAATTAGTTGACCCTTCTTATATTGTGAAGTAACATTTGATCGACACATATTGATGCAATTTTCGTTAGGGGTCATCGGTAAACAACTTTCATGTGTTTCTAGCACATGTTATATTTGCGTACATCCGACCACCCCATACCCTGCCGCAGACTTAAGAAATGAGTAGTGTTGTTGTTGTGAGAAATGCGATGTATGTTGAATTTCTTTTTCACCCATGTCGCACCTTAGACACACACATATATATAGCACCTTGGACACCACATATATATAAAAGAAGATCTAGTTTTATAAATAAAGATTATTTTACAAATTGATCTCATCTGAAAATTAGTGCGTAATAAAAATATTCACCTAGTCGTCCTAGCATACTAAAGTTAGCCGGATGAGATATGAGGATGATTGATATGAGGCAAAATATGAGGCCTCCAATCACGCGACGCCACGTGTACAAAAGTGCCTTTTTTTAAAAAAAAGAAAAAAGTAAACAGCAGACCCTTTTGTACACGTAGCATCGCGTGATTGGATACCTCATATAAACCCTTCTCTGATCTCATGACAAAGTTAGCAATAACGTTAAACTGAGACAACCGGTACTCCGATGGATCTTTCAATTAGAATTTATGTGATATTTGGTTTGGTCAACATTGAATTAAAGTACGTGCCAATGGACTATGGAGAGAATGTTTGACTATGGACAAATTCCATCTGATGCCCAAAATGGGAAAGAGCACCACAGTGATCCCTCAAATTTTCTTTCTGTTTGGTGCTTTCATCCTGTCTTTTTCTCAGCCTTTAATATTGTCGATTAATTGTTTTAAGTTTGAAAAAGTATCCTTTGGATACCATAGAATACAAGATTGGAGTATAGAGTCGGGGTCTCACCGAAATCAAACTCTCTGAGGTATTGTTTATGCAGATAACCGTTTTACCCTCCCAAATTCTAACGATAGTTTTTGCTGTTGTTGGAATCTACTGGGTATGATTGATGATGATCCTTTGGATACTATAAAATACAAGACTGGAGTATATCTTGAACATAAAACCATTTATATATGTATACACATATAGATATATATGTATGTGTGTATGTGTATAATGTTCCAAACGTTGTTCGTATCTATCTTATTTTTGTTTGACGATTATAATGATGATTTGGGACTCTTGACTTAAGTTAGACAAGATTTGTTTACATCATCTGCCAGAATAAATTTGATACAAAATTTTATTACTATTCATATTATAAACTATTCAATATAATATTCATTTATTTTTTGTGATATGTTGTTTAATATATATGATTAATTTAGTTTCACATTTATTTTTATTATTTTGTACAAGTTTAAAAGAAGCAATGGCAATGACCAATTAATTAACCGGGATTCTGGGCCATTTTCAGTACTCTCGTCAAACTAATGGGCCTCAAGGGTTTCTTCGGGTTTATTAAAGTAGGCCCATCTCAAACCCTAGCTATATAAACATAAAAGCCAGACGCAGTTTTGAAAGAGCATCTGCATCGATAGCCGAAGAAGAAGCAAGAGGGAGGGGAGAAGGAGGGAGGAGAAAATGCAGATCTTCGTGAAAACTCTTACTGGTAAAACAATCACTCTTGAAGTTGAGTCGAGTGATACCATAGACAATGTCAAGGCTAAAATTCAAGACAAAGAAGGTAGCCTCTTGTTCCGTAGCACGCTTTTTTTTTACTTGCGTTTCTTTTGCTTTAGTGATTGGTTGTAGTTCCTGGTTTGATTTCGGTGTATTTGTGGATTTTCAGGTATTCCGCCGGACCAGCAAAGGCTGATTTTTGCTGGAAAGCAGCTGGAAGATGGCCGGACTCTCGCCGATTATAACATTCAAAAAGGTTTATTGATTCGTCATTTGTTGTGATCAGTCTATTTCTCAAGTAAATGGTTTATCTTATATGGTATTCCGGAAAATAATTTTATCTTCCATTGTGAAACGGAAATTCAGAATCAACTCTTCATCTGGTGTTGAGGCTTCGTGGTGGAATTATTGAACCATCTCTGATGGCTTTGGCTAGGAAGTACAATCAGGATAAGATGATCTGCCGCAAGTATGTCTAATCTCTATCATTTCCTTTTGATTATCATCTTCTGCACATTATTTGTAAGAGCATTTGTTTGTGAATTTTTTAGGATGTCTTAAAATTTGGGAAAACTTGTGTTTTGGAGGATGGAAGCTTCCTATGATATTAAGAAAATAGAAATTCTATCTATTTCCCATTTAAAGCATTTAAATTTGTCGTAGAGGCTTGATGTTGCATAATTTTGTTTCTCTTGCAAGTTGACTTTTCACTTTCTTGATGAACCTCAGTAGCTTGGTTAAGTTCTCTTTGTTCGCATGCTTATGCTTTTTCTTTGCATTTCTTTAGTTCTACGTGGTTTGCCTCGCTAGTTGCTATTAGCTGTGTTGCTGCTCTAGTATGGTAATGAGGTGATTTTATCTGGTCCCCTGAACCTGTTACTTATATGTTGGCATAACTCTCAACCTATATAGTGAGGCACAGAGATTCTTGTTTGCTTGCAGTTCCAAAATTTTCTAACCTTCTTCATGCGGATGGAACTTCTATTGAAATGTTTATGCATGGGGTCACTTCAGTTTAGTCATATAAATTCAGTTTTAATCTGAATTGGGTTTCCTTGATTGTCTCTGAAACATGCCTTCTCCCCTGCCACCACCACCCCCACCCTATGAAGGAAAAGGTATTCAATTAATGATTTTAACAAGAGTTAAAGTTACAACCTAGGAAACTGGTCCGTGACAAGAAGTGCCTTAATTGGCCTACTGTAATGGATGTCAAACTGACAGCTAGTGACTCATATCCAGTTAGCCTTGCACTTTTAGACCTTGCCCTTAGTGCCGACTACCAACCTTGTGTTTGTGATGATCTCATTGCTCACTTAGGCAGCAGCTTGAAGCCCTTATGATTGAGTGATCTCATTCCACTTTGAATCAATTTTGGTGTGGTTAACCAATGCTACTTATGTTTTTTTTGTTGCATTGGCTGAGAATTTAGACTTTATTGCCCTGGCTGATGCCCCTCAATTGTTTAGCTTCCGATTTCTGGGTGGTTAAATGGTTTTCTTGCATGTGATGCATGAGTTCATCTAGATATTGTAATCAACTTCAGCTTGAGTTGGTTGTGGCTCGTATATGGTTTTTCTCATCTCACTTAGTGAATAAAAATACTCGTATGGACTGCTTAGTCTCATACTTATTGTTTTGGAATGACGAAGAAGGGAATTAGTTTCGACACATTCAAATATTGATAACCATAAACCTTCTTCATTCGATCACCATTGATTCTTGCGTCATGTTTAGTCTTATGCCTTGATCAAATACCAAGGGTGTTTAATTATCATGTTTAGGTGAGTGAAAACCAATTCCCAAGTAAAATCCTTCAACTCTATCAGTGAGGATCAAGCAGGGTTATGGTTATTTCGTAAGCTTGTTACCAGCCTGAGATAGTTTGATTTTGAAATAATATACTAGCTTGGGTGTCCCTTGGGTTTATAAATCTGAGACATGCTACTGGGTCCTTTCTTAGTTTATATGTCATCTTTCTTACTGCATTTGTCGGAGGACAACTATATTGGCTTACGTATATGCATGCTCATAAATTGATACTTGAAACCCACTGATCGGGTCTGACCCTGTAATAAAATGGTTATTGAATTGGTCAGCAGTCCCTTTTAGTCAAGAGAACATGAGAAGATCGTGTTATTTCAGATGTTTAGAGTTTGTTGGCCTCTTTCGAGATGAGATTAATGAACTTGCTGTCATATGCCGCTGCGTAACCCTGAAGTTAATATTTTATATGTGTGATGACATTTATTTATTTCAGGTGCTATGCCCGTCTGCATCCCAGAGCAGTTAACTGCAGAAAAAAGAAGTGCGGGCACAGCAACCAGGTTTATTTCTTGAGGCTGTTAATTCTCTCTGTTTTTGCATTACTATTTTATGGTTTGTGCTTTTTCTGTAGTCCATTTTATTAAAAATCTCGTCCACTTGTTTTCAATTGCAGTTGAGGCCAAAGAAGAAGATCAAGTAGATTGATATTCTGAATTTGCAGAAAGCTTTATTTGCGGGGGTTTCGACGACTTTGAAATTTTTGGATAAAATGTCTTGAGGTTGTAGGTAGCTCTATTGTGTTTGGGAGCACAGGTATTCTAACTTTGATCATTGATGATCTTTGTTGAAGGATCTCTTCATGTTTCCTCTTTTAGTCACTGAATCTACTCTTTTTTGACTGCACGCATTAAAGGTCCAATGTTACTGTAGTTTGCGCTCTAACTAGGTGCAATTAATGCTGTTACTTTGGCACTTTTTTTAATGTCTTTTTTATTTTAAAAAAACTGGGTTTTGTTTAATATGTAAAGGCAGTTCAGACTGGTCCTTAGTGAACAACAACACATACACATTATATCCCAACGATAACAAAAGTTATCGCTATCCAGACTGTCCTTACTACTTGGTCATTATTCAATTCTGCTAGTACTGATGCAAAAATACATTTTGCTTAGCATATCTTTCGTCATCTTGCTCACCAGAAAGATGTAATATATCACTGCAACTTTTATATGAATCCTAACTCCATCTCCCCAAGTCATGTGGATAATTGGGCAGCCAAATTCATTCCAAAGTGCCTAGCTTCCTTCGGCACTTTGCAAAGAAGTGTACGACCAATATTACTAGGATTACATTGTTCATGCGAACAAATTTGGAGGTGATCAAGGGCGTTATTTACAATTTATTTGATTTGATTTGATAGCCGATTTTATAAAAGAGATATGAAGTGAAGTACATTTATCGATACTACTTGATCAGGTGAGTTACTCGATTTTACGCTTCCTTATTTTGTGAATCATCCCTTTGGGTAGGGAAGTGTGATTCGGGTACGGAAGCAAAAATAACCTTTTTAATGGGAACAAAAGGCTTGCTCAATCTTAGTGCATCGGAAACGTCTGCGAACAAAAGATGTCTGCACACGGATTTTAATTTTCAAATGTTGAAATCGATGATGAATACACAACTATAAATTAATGAATAATTAGTCTTTGAACATTATAAAGTTGTGTTTGTTATGATATTGGATTATAGCTGCGCTCCTTTTGTGACTAAGAGGGTTATTACAACATAAAAATGGCTACTACTGGTGTATACAACAATATTGCCCTATTGTTTTAGAAGCTCTCGTCTATGACTGGGTAAGAGGGTATTGTTTTAGAAGCTCTCGTCTATGACTGGGTAAGAGGGTCGGATGTACGCAACCATACCCATGTGTTAGAAAAACACAGGTTGTTTCTTGATAATCCATATGAAAATGACGTCAAGCTGTGTCGATCAACTGATACTTCACAATATAAGAAGCGCAGTCAATTTATTGAATTATTTTGCTTTATTCTATTATATTCCAAATTAAGGAAGAATGTCATTGACTTCATTGAAAATAGAAACGGCTATTACGGTAATAAATACCTATTCGGTATTACCGGTATATGTTTTAATACGATTCTGAAGGCTATCAGGCCAGATTTATCAAGTCAATGGAAGAGTTCGCAGCAAGTTTTATCTTGAATGACAGTGTTTTTGCTTTACTAGTCGTGTTTTTGGATGGTGATATTGTCTTTAACAACAATACCTATCTTGAAAGGCCACTCTTTCGTCTAAGGATGCCTAACCGCCGCACCAATCAAGTGGAAAATTTATTGCCGCACCGATCAAGTGAACGATAGACATGATTTTCCTTCAAATACAAGGAAGGTTGGTCTTCTAAAAGGGAGGGACAAAAGGAAAAAGAGATGATATTTCTAATTGTATATTTCTCTTTTGGCTGCGGATAAACTGCATTTTTCTTTCGTGCCACAAATGGCATGGGGCGTGCTATATGAGATGAAGCTATGCAGTAACGATACTTGAACAAAATCCGACGATGTTTTTTTTAGCTTTATACTTTTAAAGATAAATCTTAATGATATTGAATACATTGTAGCCTTAAAATTAATCGACCACGATAGACAACGTACTGCATCAGTTCCTTTGGTAATTGCAGTAAAGCATAGATGTAAAACCACTTAAAGTGTCACCAAGTAAAGATTACAAATGTCCTAGGCCGTAGATCATTTAATATTCGGTTGGTAGATTGTACTAGAAGAAGTCTTCGGTTTGACTCTTGCCATCCGTTGTATGGTGCTATAGTCCTGACGTCACCTCTTTTACGGAAGCGGGCTTGGACTTGATACCTTGTTTGCAACAAATAAAAACCTCACCTAGAATGTCACTAGACTTCTTGATCATATGATACTCTTTGAGAATGGAACCATAAGGACCATCTAAATCAAGATATGAAATCCTACACGTAGTGTAAGGATCATAGATATTAAACTGTTCGTGTATCCACTTCAAAGTCCACTGAGTGGATCCTATATACATACATATATACATGCGCCCACAAACACATATATATATATATATGTGTGTGTATATATATATTATGTATGTATATAAAGAAAAGCTATACTTAACAAAAGAAGGGCCGACATTAGCAGCTCGACAAATCCATATTAAATAAGGACAAGGACCAAAATTCCAGGATGTACCTGCGTTGTTTCTGTTTGTTAGTGAAATGCATGGCATCTCTACAGCTAGTCCTTGCTTTGTTTTGTATGTGGGGAAAAAGAATCTCTTGCCAAAATTAAATATAACCCTACACTTTTGGTTTTGGGTTAGCTAAAGGCAACCGCAAAAAGGGGATTTCAGCTTTTCCACTTTTCAACCACTCCCTTCAACTTTTACAATCGTTATTGCATAATTATTAAGCACCCCAACATCCCACAAAATACTTAAAAAGTGGGGGATCCTCTCTTGTCTTCTTTGATGAGGGAGTGGGTTCTCCCCCCACCTGTACCAGAGGCCCCTTAGCCAGGTGGGATGTAAATCGAGGGATATGCTCCACCGGCAGCCCTGCAAAGGGAGAGGACACACGAGACTCAGCCAGCCCAGAGGCAACCCTTGTAATATTTCAACAAGGATTGTCTCCACACGGACTCGAACTCGGGACGTCGGGGTTCTAGCCCCAATCATCATTGCCACTTACCACTGGACTATGCCCCTGGGGGCTATCCTTCTTGTCTTCTGATTCTACTAGATTTTGGACCAAGCCCTGACGTATCACGTTTGAAATCCTTGGTAGTTCTATTATTTGTGTATATACACAGTTATCTATGCAGGTATTGTTGGGATTAATTCGACATACGTGTAATGTGCAGCGCGTTGATAAAGTTTATACGAATTAATCATAAGGTTCACGTTATGTATGATAATATTACATGTCACATATGTCACGTAATAATATTAATTATTACGTAAAACATCCACACGTTAAGTGATCATCGGGTATGTTTGTTGATGTATAGTTTGGTCTAAAATGGAAACCTCGAATACGTAGACAGTCATATGGTCAAAGACCGCGATGGATGGGCTCAAAGTGCAACGACCACAAAGTATACGAAGGGACGACAACTCACATGTGGCTAGTAGATAATTATTGGTATAATAATTAAATATTAAATAATATTTAATAAAATATTTATCATTAAATATTAGATAATATTTGACAATGGATAAAGATAACTTGATTATAATATCAAGTATATCCCCAAGTATCTGGGATAAAGAAATCTCTATCCATAAAGAAATATACCTATCATGATTCTTCCTTCTCCCTTTTGTATAAAGGAGGACGAGTTAACCTCCTCATACAACCTAAAGTGGCCGCCAGCTATAGAGTGAGGAAGAGGGTGATTGTGCCAGTTTTCTATCAAGCTCATATTATTTAGTCTCTCCATTAGGTAAAGCAGTGAATTTTTGATTCTGTTCCAGGGGTTCCAGGGGTGTATTCGTTCCAGGAGTGTATCTGCAATTGGTAGGAGGTCGTGATCCAAGCATCAGAGCAGTTGCAGCGTACATGTTCAGATTAACAACATCAATGGAGCAAGGTCTAATTTCCAGATTTTGTTACTTTGTCCATTGATTCGATAAAATGGTCCCATTTGGGGATTTATTAAATTAAATCCAACAGGTAGATCTAGACATGGGAGTTTCACTGGAAGCAAGCTCTTTATCCCTTGAGATAGAAGTATTGTTTTCTTGCCTCTCATCTTCTCCAGAACATAACGATAGTTTTGAATGTCATTGGGATATACCTGGTATGATTGTTGTCATTTTTTTCTCAATATGACCTTCTTTGAAATGAAATCATTGCATTCATACTTGAATCCAACATTTTAGGCTAGAATAAATACCAAATTTTCCATTTAAATGCATGTTAATCAAGAGAGGTTCTATTATAATCGTTCAGGGATGAGAATGATTGCCCAATTGAATTTGGAATATCCGAGCGAGGAGGTGCTGCATGTTTGGTTCAAATTTCCCAAGTTTAACGAGGTGTTAAGTAATAGATTATTCAATAATTAATGATATCTTATCGTAATGAGAAAGCAAATTAAAGCGCTTTTACTTTTTTAAAAGGGAAAATCAACTCTGAAAATGAATGGAGGCGACGTTGCTGTTGTGGAGCAGGTTTGTCAACCAGAAAAGAACAGCAAGAGCAAGATATAAGTCAATTTTTATACTCCATGAATCTTCTTTAAGTCTAAAATAGTAGGAGTCCTCGTAGTCAAAGTATAACTTTTTTATCTAAATTATAGGTATGAGGAAAGGCTTTGGATCAACTGATAAGATTGGTACTCTGCGACTTTGAAGTCACGGGTTCGAGTCGCGGAAACAGACTCTTGCACAAATTGTAGGGTAAGACTGAGTACATCAGATCCGAAACGATCCGACCCCTCCTCAAACCATGCATAAATGCAGGAGTTTAGTGTATCAAGAACGCCTTATTACCTAACACACTAGCACATTATATTTCTATTTTGTTGTACCGTTTATGCAGGTACATCTAGAGCCGGGGGTCTCACTGGAAGAAAACTGTCGAAGCTATCCGCCCCCTCCCCAAACCCTAAATGCAGGAGTTTAGTGTACCAGGAACGCTTTTATTACCTAACACAATAGCACATCATATTCCTATTGTTGTGTCGTTTATGCAGATACATCTAGAGCCGGGGTATCACTATAAGCAAACCTCTATCCCTTGGAATAGAGATATTGTTTGCCTGTCATTCACTCTTTCTAGATTCTAACAATAGCTTTTGCTTCCGTTGGAAAATACTGGGTATGATTAATTGAACGTCCTTATTATATAAATTGTAAGTTAATTTCATGAGATTAACAACTTGGCCCAGCCATAATTTTAGGGGAAGCTCAAGACTATAACTGTGTGGAAATTTTAATTATGCACTGGGGGGTGGTTTTGCCAGCCAGATGGATTGACATATACTCCCTCCATCTTAAATAAATCACACTTTTAAGAAAATTGATTAAAACCTTAATTGTTCTTTCGATTTCTAACTTTGTCCATTATATTTGTTGTAAAACATCTTCTGTCCATCATATTTTTATATTTGTTGTAAAACATCTTTGATGAAATTTTGAATGGCGTTTAGAATTTTTCTTTTTTTTTTGTGTTTTTTCTTCATGATATTCTGAATCTGGTCTTGTAAAATTCTACAACAACAACACATACCCAGCATATCCCAACCACAACAAAAGCTATCGCTAGGGTTTGACGAGAGTGAGAAGCAGACAAATAATACCTCCATCCTAAATGATGAAGAGTTCGATTCCAACGAGACCCCATGCTCTATATGTACCGGCATATACATTGTGTGTCTTCTTTGTTCTTATATAGCCGGACCACGACACTCCGTTCCACTCATCTGATGTTTTTCATGCTTTGAATCTAAAAGGTAAACCAAATATTAAAGTGAAATTAATGTTTCTATAAGTTTAGGTTATTGCTATTGCGTGCAAGAATTTGAAAAGCAATGGACAATACAAGTGGGAATCAAGGGGAAAGAGAAGTTGTCTGTTAGCTAAATTTCAACGACACTCCTTTTTTGCTTGCATCCTTTTTCCTGCCTAAATTTCAGCCCGGTTGGAACAAAAAGAGGGGGAAACTAGTGACGACCAATGAGTAGATTTTAACGGATCCGACCAGAAGAGTCCTCATATGAGGCAAAATACAAGGCCTCCAATCACGCGACGACACGTGTGTAAAAGGGCTCGCTGTTTACTTTTTTTTTTTCTTTTTTAAAAAAGGCTCTTTTGTACACGTGTCGTCGCGTGATTGGAGACCTCGTATTTTGCCGAGTCCTCCTTAGATCTCATCCGAGATTTTAGTGTGAGAATTGCCCCACTAAATAGCAATTTTAGTCTCTTTCATTCAGCAGAACAACTTTGTGTGCATTATAATTCAGGGCAAAGTCTGTCCACTAAATTTATGGGAGCAATTTACCAACTCGATTATCAATTGAGCTATGCCTCGAAAGTCTGTCTACAATCATATTTGACTCTAAACGAGCCCTCCCCCCCCCCCCCCCCATTTAGAAGTTTTCACCAAGACTGATATTAAATGAGTCTGGATTGATTCTCGTGTGAAAGTTGGATGCTAAATCAAATGACGTGAATGATCAACATGTTAATTGTTAAGTAACCAATAGTAAGATCTTAGGTTCCCAATGATAAGAGCATTTTTATCTAAAAGATTTTCCGGTAAGGATGTCCTAATGTCTTTTAACTTGTTTAATATGATCATGCATATAACTCAATTTAGGATGAATTGAATACATGTGATATGTTTACATTAAAAGAGATTAAAGATGATATATGGAGTTAGGAAATACAGACTTTTTTTCATGTGTGAATGTGTGTGCATGCCTTATGTTGCGTTACTAACAAATACATGTTTTCAAGAAACAAAAAGTAAAACAACAATGCTCAAGCTTTTTTTTCTATTATGCGTATTGTCTATGTGGATCAATCATTTATCTTGCGTTTTATCTTTATCTTTATCTTTATTTTTTAAGTTGTGGCCTAAATCCTATCCTCCTTTTGTGTCTCATAGTACCTAATGCATAATATGCATTTTTGAAATGCGTCTCTTTCGAAAATACCATATCATCTCAACCGTGATTCATGCATAAGTATTTAAAATTATCATTTAAATCTTATATCCACTATAAGACTTCAACTACATAAATCAACTATCTTCACTGTGTTCTATCATTGACCATATGCTCTTCAATTGTCATATAAGTCAAATTTTTCCTTATTGTCTCTCTTCATGTCTTTTTTGGTCTCACTCTTCCACACTTAACATGCACCCCATTCATTGTTTCGCACCGTCTAACACATGCATCACATGACGCCTTTGCGTATGTCTATGTCATCTTAACCTCGACTCCTCCCCAATTCTCATCTATAGGAGTCACCCTAACTTTTCTCTATATATATTTATTTTTTATTTTATCCTTTCTTGTATGTCAACACATCTATGTTAATATTCTCACTTATGCCACTTGCATATTTTGTCATGCTCATAAATGCCTGCCCAACGTTCAAACTTGTATAGCAATGCGAGTCTTACTATCATCCTATAAAACTTTTCTTTAAGATTTAAAAATATTTTCCTATCACAAAGAAGACCTGGCGTACTTCTCCACTATAACCACCCCACTTGTTGCGAGACCAATCGAACCTCTTTTAAACATTGAAATCACTATTTCTACATTATTCTAAAATAAAATCACGGCTCAAATTTAGTATTTGTCATAATTCAGAACATAATGTGATGAAGTCGGATCTTCACCAATGACCAGAGATGATCCGGAAGGGTTACGCCGTTACCTTTCTGTTAACTTGTTGGTTACTGATCCGTCTGCCGACCTGCACAAAACCAATGTTAGAGGACCCAGAGACTATGTCCCTTGGTAAAACCCTCTGACGGTCAAATTAGTTTGGGGTGTTTCCATGATAGGAATTTATATATTTGAAGAGTTTTTTTTAGGTTCTTGGTTAAAACTTGGACTTTTCTCTTTTACAGTGGGGAAGATGGTGAAATCCTTTGTTCTTTTCCAACTTGTCCTTCTCTCCCCTCTTTTCGTTGTTTTTGTGTCTAGATAGCCAATGCATGTCTTGGTTGCCAAGCTTGCGACACGTGTTGGGCCAGCAATGGTGACTCATGCCTCTGCATGTCCGTCATGTGGCATCATCTGTTGTTGTACCAGGCTCCGCTTGACACCTGGCAGGAATCCGTTGAGGTGCCCTAGTTGGGCCCAGGAGGTGCTTAGTAAAAATCCTACCTAATCCGGCCGAGCTTAATGGCAGAGCACATATAAGTCTTTGCCGAAGTGTTGGTCCACTGCTGCGCTAGGCTGAGATGAATATGCTTTGGCCGAGCTGCCAAGCTGTCTCTGTAACGTCGAGGCTGAGCTCAAATGGGGACAGAGTCCCGCTCCTGTGAGATCCTCGCAATCCTGCCCAGTCCTCGGGCGGGTATTGACTAAGACTAGCTAACTAAGGCTGGTTAAAGGTTTGAACCTTGCCGAGCAGAGGTGTAGCTCGTCGAACACCAAACATCTAGCCGAGCTGGACCCAGTGTACGTTGATTGTTCGTTGACTAATGGAGAAATCTTTTATCGTACATAGCCGCTGGGTTTTGGGATCATCATAATGTACTCTTTAGTAATGATTTTTTTCTCCGGATGAAACTGGTTTGAATGCAGTATGTACTCTAGAAATGTGAAAAAGGTTTAACCGGTGTGAAATACCCTCGCTTCCCTCCCTTTCCCTAGAGAGTTGGAAGATTGAAACTCATGACCTACAACTATACAAGACACTTGAGATAACTTCTTAGGGTTGGACGGTAAAAACTTTCGGAGTCACTTTATGAATCCAAAACACTTGAAATAAAACGTAAACCTAGGAAATCTTATAGGGTGATTTCAATTAAAACTTTAATTTTTACTAGTGACATAGGCAGGGCTGACCAATCTCTGGCTTGGGTCTGTAAACTTGTAATGTTTCAATGTTTTCGTGATTTTCCACATAAGCTTAGAAAACGAAGTTACTCACCCAAGGGGAAAAAGAGGAAGTCCCTGTTTTCATGTTTATATTTATTGCTCCATCCCCTACCCACACAACTACCATTATTACCAAGAAACCCCACTGGTCCCCCCCCCCCCCCCCCACCAAACAACTATCTTGAATCCAAAAAAGGCATCAGGTATTATATTTCACTACAATAGGTCGCATGTTTAACTTTTGATAGCTGGTGGTGTTAGATTTGGTGTTAGATTTCTGTAGTTAGCTCCTTATATCAGAAGAAGCTTGGACTCATAACTTATGGGCACTAAGTAAAGACCTCATGCCTAAGAAGCCGTTGGACTTTTTGATTTACATCTTGAAGCTCTTTAAAAACGAGACAATGGAGACTTTCGACATCATGATATGACTTTTTACACTAAAAACAAAAGGACAAGTACAATTATGCTATCATGATTTTACAATCTACCTCACATAACACAGAGAGAGAACAAATGCGAATATAAAAGTACGCCAAATTTGAAGAGAATACTACATGCTGTATAGTTTGTAGGATTTGTCCTACATTCAAAGTTTGAGAGTGTTTTGGCTTTCAAATAAGGATGATAAGCAAGTTCCTGGGAATGGTTTGTAATGTTTCACTACATAACCTTGCTGCGCAAAAACGGGATATGCATTTGAAATGTCCGACCAGGTTATGATATATAT
>AP025064.1:3400454-3425547 GCA_036186865.1 Eustoma russellianum | reverse complement strand
CATACCGGAGTAAAGATCAAAATAAAATAAATAGTATCATATGCTTGACATATACTTTGATATTTGACCTCAATGTTCAAAATTCAGTATTAGGCTATAGTTTCCTTTGTTAAAGTTCAGGAATCTGAGGAAAGTATCCCATTATTAATTTTACTGACTACACAACAAAAACAACATTACTCTATTGCTTTAGAGTCTCCCACATATGACGGGATATGGGTAGTTATATGTACACCAAGATGTTAATTTGAGAAAACAACGACTAGAAAGAGACTATACGAAATTTTGGCTTCTGAGGTCCAATGACTAAGAAACATCATCAATTTGATGCATTTAAGATGACAGTTCAGTATGCTTCTATTGATGCATTTTGATGGTCCCTCTTATACATGTTACTACTATTAAGTTTGATACTAGAGAAAATGACAAAGGAGTTGCTCACTATAAGTAGTATAATTTTTTTTATATTTATCTCCGTTCTAATATTTAATAGTTGAATATTATGATGGTAACTAATTATTCTTTTGATCGGCATAAAGTTCGTTTACAGCCATATAGCCATATGGTTTCGTATGGTTGATCTAGTTTGATACAATATTTGTGCCTTTATGCCCTCTTCATGGAGCAGAATGGTTTGAGCATGTCTCTATGTAGGGATACAATGTATAATATTAAAGAAACTTATACAATAGTTTTCCAAACATGATAAGTGAAGGACCTGGCTAAGGCACAAAATAGACAGCAAAAACCTAGAGGGATACTATGCCTATCCCTTTGGAGGACCATTGTAATTTCCCAAAGGTTTTGTATCGATACATATTGAGAATATTATTTCACATTGGCCGATTTGAGATAAAATACACGGGTTATATGAATATGAGGTACCACTACCCATTGTCTTAAAGTTTTGATTGGATATGAACCTCACCTTATGTAAGCACAAGTTTCAACATGGTACCAGATCAGGTTTAAAACTTGGACTTACACATTGCCTGACCTATGGTTGACCATTTCTTGTCTCCCATCAACAAATTCACATGTTCATGCATGGCTTATGGTTTTTGATTGTCTGGCCTATGGTTGACCATTTCTTGTCTCCCATCAACAAATTCACATGTTCATGCATGTCTTATGGTTTTTGATTGAGGGTGGGTTCTAAGACGCGTATGTATGTCAAACTACGTTGCCACGTGAGAGCGAGTATTGAGAATATTATCCCAAATTGGTCACTTTGAGATAAAATACATGGCCTATATAAAGATGAGGTACACCACCAATTGTCTTAAGGTTTTAAGTGGATATGTGTCTCACCTCATTTTCATACATTTTTTTTGTAAATTTCTTAATAAGGTTAACATAACTCTACCATTGTAGGGGCATTCTCAATAATAAAAAAAATATTAATAAAACTTTTGGAGCATCAATTTCACTTATAACAATTCTCGACCGAGAAGTTAAAAACCCATATGGGTAATATTATCATGGACGGGACACTGTAGTCGCTTATAACAATGTCGCTTTTCAATTCACAAAACCTGATTAACTATAACTATCTAAAAAAGAAATCCACACTCTTGATTCGAAGAAATTGAGGAAATCCGATGATTATGTAACTCGCCTCCCTACTAAAACTTCGATCCGAAATCATATTATACAATTCTTGGTAGAGTAATAAAAAAGATTAATCGTATAACATCAAACCATTTCAACGGTTGATATCAAAAGATCATGGAGTCTTCCACCATCAATGGTTGAGATTAAAGGATCATGAAGTCTTCCAAATTTCTTCAAGTTCTCTAGCAAATGACTGTTGCCTTCCGACAACTATAGTGATATGGTCTTTCTTTTCGATGACTTTAACATGAGCACGAGGGACCTTGGTTCGGACATGGTAGCTGCATTCCACCGGAATCAGCTCGTCGTCTTCGCCGTGGATGATGGTCACCGGACATTCCAGCCGTGTCCGGACGGCGTCTAAGTACCCTTCGATTTTGATGCCGTCCCGCATATTATGTTGTGCAGTGTATGCCATGCTGCGTTATGTGTGTGACAACAAAATCCGTCGATCAAATACGTCCTCAACCTGCATCACACGTTCTAATTTTCAATTTTTATGATAAATTTATATGTCAAATAAATAAATATAATGTAGTATGAATGTGTGTGTGTATATATGGTGAACATGTCATATGTGCGGGTTTTCATGCTCGAGAAAGAAAAATTTAGCGAGATGAGGGGGATGATTTTTTTTTTATTTATAATATCTATATCAAAATAGTAGTAGATGTGAAGGAATCAACGAATAACTGAAAAAGGAAAGCTTGGACGACCAAGATTTTCTTAACTAGGGGGGCATAGGCATCTTAATCTTGATCCCAAATGACGCAAAAGAGTCTAATTAGGGTGCTAAATAAGGTACTTAATTACTTTTAAAAATTAAAATTTCAGGTAACGTACTTTTCTCCAACTATCATTTGATCCAACAGCTAGACTTAAGGATGCATTCTTTATATTGCCTAATTTCCCGGCCAACCTAAAGAAACAACAACGTTACCCTATTTCTTTAAAGACTCGCTTATGATGAAGTATGAAGGGTTAGATATACGCAACCATATTTATGTGTTAGAAACACACCGATATTGTTTTCCGTTAACCCATAATTAAATTGCGTAAGCCGTGTCCATCAAATGTTACTTCACAATATAAAAAGCATAGTCAATTTAGTGATTCATTTTGCTTTATTCCATCATATTCCAAAGTTAAAAAAAGAATGTGTCATTCACGCCAATGAAAATAGAAAGAAGCCAACCTAACCCAACGGTGACTATAAATCAATGTGTTTCTTCTCCTAAGTTTCATACGGAATGTTTTTCTTCAGTATTTCTTTAACCATTACGGTTAGTGAATATCATGATATTACATAACTTTTTAAACCCTTACATGCCAAAATAGGAGACGTTTAGTAATTTTTATAAAATAGCGAAGGAAAAAATCGAAAGACAGCTAGTTTCGAAATTTAAATAAAATGATAGAAAACTGTATTAAGTTTGTTCAATTACAATAACTTTAAAGATGACCCCATATAGATACAAATAAATTTTTTTCTCTCTAACATGCATGTTACACCAAACTCATGATTTGACGAAACGAGCCAATTTTGTTGGAAACAAAATAAATTGCAACCAGACTTCGTCAGGGTCCGTAGGCCCCCAATTATTTATGGGTTCTGTGGATATTTAAAATTTTAACCTGAAAGCCTGGAATTATTATTTAATGCGCTTTTAAATGTAAGCAATCGGTGTGACTTACGATGCAAATGAGCCGAACCGAATCAATCATTTTCTTAACAAATCAAACATGTTATCAAAATTAAGTATTATCAAACTTGGTTCTAACTCGCTCGAGCATGACTTGAAGATGCTTGGATTAGATCGTTTTATTTTAGGTATGCGTGTGCTTGACTAGATTATACTCAATCCACATCGAAAAATCAAGTATGTTTGTGTGCGGTTTTTACATTTTCTATATTACCATTCTTGTAACTTCCGGCAAGTCATTTGAACTCGACTCGAAAAGATAAAATCGATAAGGCTCATGAGCCTTCCAAGTCAACCAACAGGTCGTTCGAGCTCGTTTTGTAACTGTAAACGAATCGTTCAAACTTCTCTCTGAGTTTGATTAATTATATTTAGAAGGAGCATTCGGTGAGACGAACACAATGAGCTCATGAGCAGGCTTAGCTCATTTGCATTGACAACCACTTACGGAGCTCAAATTTAACAGTAGTTTGTGTGTCTGTAGACATATGTACACACATATATAGATAAATACATAGATTTTTGAAAGCATACACTATCATTTTTACAATATTTATGGTTTGAAAATAATCTATCCAATAAGTTACCGAACAATATGTTATCAAGAAAGGCAAAGAGCAAAAATTAGCCTTGGAAAAAAAAGCAAGTTACTAGATATTAACTACTACCAATACCAATAATCAGTATTAAATAGAAAATGTGCCTTTAAAACTGCAAAAATGCAGTAGAATAAACGCTTGAACCGACGAAAAGTTGACTCTTGAGTCAACAGAAAAAGAAGAAGAAAAAAGTCTTTTTTATTTTTATTTTTTTAAACTGCACTTGATCGACATAGCTTGATGCATCATTATGGATCATCAGGAAACAACTTCTTTGCGTTTTTAACACATGAGTATATGGTTGTGTACATCCGATCCCCCCATATCCCGCTATAGGCGGAAGCCTCTAAAGCAATTGAGTAATGTAGTTATTGTTGACAAATATATAGAAGCATATGCAGTCGACGGAGATTACACATTTAAGTAGGATTTTTTCCCCCTAATATACTTTTTCACGCATTAAGAATGCTTGAACTTAAATATTAGACGATAAGAAAATACCACTCAACCATTAAACTTAACTGAAATAAGAAGTTAATTGTATCGTAATTGACTAAGACCTGACGTGACAATATATATACATATACACACAAATATATCTAGATATATATATGTGTTTGTATTTTTTTCTAGAGTTTTGTTAAGTTATTAGTGTCAATTAATACAAGTGGAAATAATGAAGGGAGGAGGTATATGAAGTGCACCTGTTACGGGTGAGGAATTTGGTGATGAATTCCCAGATACGATGGTTCTTGCAGATGAGCAAACAAATCGTACGGCTGACGTGCTCGTACCAGCAGGCCATCGACGCTCCAAATGCAATCAACGGCCACACTCGTCTTGGAGCCACTCTTCTCATCATGTATTGTGTTGCCTGTACTCCTTTTGGCGCCGGAAAATATGGCTGCCAACCACCAACATCTCATTTATCATCCTTTTATAGATAATGTTATTACATGTCCTTATCAAATTAGTTGTCATCAATTTACACAACAAAAAGAAAATTATAATATATTCAGATATTTCCTGTTTATGATTATGATTGTTTCACTTATATCCCAGTTAGGGAAATTAAGGGAACTCCCTAAATTACTACATTTATATGCCAACAAAAATATGGAACCATCATCAGATATTGTGAAACAACGTAGAACACATGAAATAACGTTTGCCATATTCCTTAAAGAAAAAAAAAACATAGTGAAATGAGTTTCTTGTTCAAACATAACACTATCTTGACGTGACATTTTTTTTATTACTACATCTTACCGGAACTATTAAGATGTTATTTATTGAGAATATAATCCTAGATCGTTCACTTTGAGAAAAATGTGTGTGTTATATGAGAATGAGGTACCACCACCTATGTTCTTAAGCTTTTGAGTGGATATGAGTCTCACCTCATATAAACACAAGTTTCAACATGGTATCAGAGTAGGTTTATGGTTGACCTGTTAGCCCAAAATAAATACGGAAGCAAATAAAGTTACCTCCGGCCATTGTCGTTTGTAGAAGCCTTCTTCGTGTTGATGTAGTCCTTAGGGTAGTCTTCTAGCCTTGTTCCTCTTGGCTTGAATGAGATGGTTTGATGGACAACCATAGGCTCTTATTTATAGGCTAGGCTAGGGACCCCCTAATCCTGTCTTGATTAGAGTTCGTACCATCACAAACTCTACTGTATGGTGATAATCCCTTACCACCAAGGAGTTGTAGTCAAATGCAAGTCTAGGAGATAAGATGACATGGTGATCCACACTATATGTGATTTAAATTAATAAATCACGGGATAAATCTTAAAAGATAAACATTACGTCTAATATTTATCCAACATTCTCCCACTTGGATCAAATGTCAACACTAGACAACGCTACACAAGTGACTAAGTAACTTGGCCAAAACAAAAATGTCACTCGAACAACTTGACTACCTCGATCGAAAATATAACACATACGAATCAAGGCGGTTGCGCTCTTAGATTAAACAACGAGCACTCCCTTCCAAGTATTACCATGCATTATACAAACAATCAAACAAAATGAACGACTTATTATAAATCATCTCAATGGGTCCTCGTGTATGGATCAAACAGATCCTAACTTAGATTGCGCAAATAAAATAAACAAATGTCAAACGAATGTCTAGACAATAAGATCAAAATACAAAATCAAGGAGAACCACGTAGTCCCATATTGGCAACATGATCCCCAAATACTTGTATCGGTAAACCTTTCGTCATGGGATCAGCCAACATTGACTCCGTACTTATGTGTTCAATCTTTACATCTCCCTTGCTACTATGATCTCTGACCTTCAGATACTTTATGTCGATATGCTTGCTGCGACTCCCACTCTTATTGTTTTTCGCAAAGAACACTGCCGCTTTGTTATCGCAGAAAATCTTAATTGGTCTTTCAACACTATCGACAACTTTAAGACCACTGATGAAGTATTTCATCCAAAGAGCCGATGAAGTAGCTTCATAGCACGCAATGAACTCAGCCTCCATAGTGGACGAAGCAATAATGGTTTGCTTCTTACTTCTCCAAGATACTGCTCCTCCAGCAAGAAGAAAAATGTATCCAGAAGTAGACTTGCTTGTATCCACACAGCCTGAGTAATCAGAATCAGAATATCCCAAAACCTCCAGAATCTCTGATCGTCTGTATGTCAACTTGTATTCTTTGGTTCCTTGTAAGTATCTTAAGACCCTCTTCGCGGCTTGCCAATGAGCAATACCAGGGTCACTCAAATATCTGCCAAGTACTCCGACTGCAAATGAGAGATCCGGTCTGGTACAGACCAGTGCATACATAAGACTCCCAATGAGTGATGCGTATGGCTTGTCTTTCATCTCATCTTTCTCTAATGCATTCTTCGGACACTGGTCTAAGCTGAACTTGTCTCCTTTAGCTATAGGTGCCGCCGTGGGCTTACACTTTTGCATGCCAAATTTCTCAAGTACTTTGTTAATGTAGGCTTTCTGAGAGAGACCAAGTATTTTACTTGCTCTATCTCTGTGAATCTCTATGCCAAGGACATAAGAAGCTTCACCCATATCCTTCATATCAAAGTTCAAAGTGAGAAATTGTTTAGTCTCACATAATAACCCAAGATCACTGCTTGCCAGGAGAATATCATCCACATATAGGACCAGAAAGATATACTTGCTCCCACTCATCTTGAGGTATATACATTGATCAACAATGTTCTCAACAAAACCGAATGAAGAGACTACCTCATGAAACCTAAGGTTCCATTGACGTGAAGCTTGTTTAAGCCCATATATGGATCTATTCAATTTGCAAACTAATTGATCATTCTTGGAATCAACAAAGCCTTCTGGTTGACGCATGTATACCTCTTCATCAAGAACCCCATTAAGGAATGCTGTTTTCACGTCCATTTGATGTAACTCAAGGTCAAAATGAGCTACTAATGCCATGATGATGCGAAATGAATCCTTCTTTGAAACTGGAGAGAAGGTTTCATGGTAATCAATGCCTTCTTTCTGAGTGAATCCTTTGGCCACAAGTCTAGCTTTATATCGTTCGATATTACCAACTGAGTCTCTCTTGGTCTTAAAGACCCATTTGCATCCCACCATAGAGGCTCGGGTTGGTAATGGAACGAGTTCCCAGACCTTGTTTTTAGCCATTGATTCCATCTCTTCTTTCATGGCATTGAACCATTGTGACGATTTGTCACTTTTCATGGCTTCTGAAAACGACATAGGGTCATGACATGTTCCAATGTCATAATCAGATTCTTGAAGGTATACTATGTAGTCATCAGGAATTGCTGATTTTCTAGTTCGTATGGATCTTCTCACTCCCACTGGTTCAGTAGGCGTGGGAATAATGGTCTCAATGGGTTCTTGATGCGATTCAACAATTTGAGGTTGTACAGTTTGAGGCTCTTCAACGTGTTGAATAGCATCCAAATTGTCTTTATGTAGGGGCACTAATATGTCCCTAACTTCCTCAAATCTAAATTCACGATTTGAATCACTCCCACTAACTTCATGATCCTCTAGAAACTTAGCATTTCTTGCTTCAACCAGATATGGAGAGTGTGATGGACAGTAAAATCTGTATCCTTTTGAGTTTAGAGCATATCCAATGAAATAACCGCTCTTAGTTCTTTCATCCAGTTTCTTAATGCTAGGGTTGTACACCTTAACTTCAACTGGACAACCCCAAACGTGTAAATGTCTTAAGCTGGGTTTCCAACCATTCCACAACTCAAAGGGAGTGGTTGGGACAGCCTTTGATGGCACCCTGTTTAAGACGTACACCGCGGTTTTGAGAGCCTCACTCCAAAAGGATACAGGCAAATTCGTAGTGCTAACCATACTCCTAACCATGTCCATAAGCGTTCGATTCCTTCTTTCAGCAACACCATTCTGTTGTGGTGAGCCAGGCATGGTGTATTGTCCAACAATACCCTCCTTCCGAAGGAACTCAGCAAATGGACCAATCATTTGACCCTTTTCTGTGTAACGTCCATAATATTCACCGCCTCTATCGGATCGGACAATTTTAATTGTCTTTTCCTTTTGTTTCTCTACTTCCAATTTGAAGATTTTGAACGCATCAAGTGCTTCAGATTTATCAAATAGGAGATAAAGATACATAAATCTTGAATAATCATCTATGAATGAAATAAAATATTTCTGACCATTCAAGCACGGAATATGAAACGGACCACAGAGGTCTGTGTGTATAATTTCAAGAAGTTGTGAACTCCTTTTGGCACCCTTAACGGTCTTGTTGGTTTGCTTTCCCTTTATGCATTTCACGCAAGTACCAAAATCAGTGAAGTCCAGAGTTTGTAAAACTCCTTCATTCACTAATCTTTTCATTCGATCAATTGAGATGTGTCCCAATCGTTTGTGCCAAAGTCTTGATGAGTTTTCGTTGATAATACATCGTTTCGTTGCAGTTTCTGTCAAAAGAGTGTACTCGTACATGGGATCCAACTCAAGTTGAAATAAAAAACCATTCAATTTCGCACAACCAACAATTTTATTGCCTAATGAAAGATTCATTACATTCAAATGAGTGTTTGAATCAAAACCTAAAATTGAAAGTCTTGAAAGCGAAATCAAATTTCTAGAAAAAGACGGTACATAAAAAGTGTTTTCTAAATCTAACTGAAAACCAGTCTTCAAAATGAGTCTATAGGATCCCACTCCTTCTACAGTTGAGCCCATCCGGTTTCCAGAATAGATGTTCCGCTCAGTTTCCTTTGGCTTCCTCAGGTTTAGAAAGCCCTGCAAGGTTTTCGAAATGTGAATTGTAGAACCACAATCAATCCACCATGTGTTATCAGAAACTTCAGTGAAATTAGATTCATGACACACAAATGAAAAATTACCTTTCCTTTCCAGCCATCCCTTGTATTTCAGGCAGTCTTTCTTCCAGTGTCCCTTTTTCTTGCAAAACCGGCATCTGTCTTTATTGCCAGTTTTCTTCTTAATGACACCCTTGCCTTTTAGTGCATTTGTCTTAGAATGAGTCGTAAAATGCACAGTCTCAATCGACTCATTTTTCATCCTCTCCTCCTCTTGTACACACATGGTCAGAAGTTCATTAATTGACCAATTTTCCTTATGTGTGTTGTAAGAGATCTTAAATGGACCAAAGTCCGGTGAAAGAGAGTTGAGTACAAAGTGCACAAGGAATGAGTCGGAAATTTCAACTTTAAGAGAGTTTAGTTTAGCAGCAATGTCCCTCATCTCCATGATGTGCTCACGCACACCACGGCTTCTGTCATGGGTCATGTTCGAGAGTCTTTTCATTAAAGTGTTGGCCACAGCCTTATCCGAACTTACGAATTGCTCATCGACAGCCTTCATGTAAGCTTTGACATTTTCCAATTTAGGGATAGAACCTCTAATGCTTGGACTTATGCGGGTCTTGATGAGCATCATGCTCAAGCGATTAGATCGCTCCCACTTCTCATAATTAGACACTTCCAAAGGCGTACTCGAATCCGTGGGTTTTGGTGGTTCATCCACACGGAGCGCCAGGTCTAAGTCCATGCACCCTAACGTCAAAAGGATCACTTCTTTCCAT
Organism: Eustoma russellianum; assembly: GCA_036186865.1. Classification (NCBI taxonomy): domain Eukaryota; kingdom Viridiplantae; phylum Streptophyta; class Magnoliopsida; order Gentianales; family Gentianaceae; genus Eustoma; species Eustoma russellianum. Next base: position 3,415,554 of record AP025064.1, on the reverse strand, counting down.
TCAGCGTAATTGTCACCAGTTAAGATCGGAGTTTTAGCAGAATCAAACATACTAACGGTGGGAACTGCATAACCAAAGAAACATACAATCATGCTATGTACTTCATGTAATATAAAATTAATATATTCCAACCTTCCTGTGGGTAGAGGTTGCACTCATGCATAGAATATACTTAAACGATATGAAAATTAAACAACCAAAATATTTCCATACCTGTGGGCATAGGAAATGTATATGTTTAATTTTCTTGATCAATAAAATAATCAATTCCCTGTGGGGCAAATTGATTACCTTATTAATCAAAACAACAGTTATGATGACATTTTATTTTCTTCACACCGTACAATTTTAAGATGCTGTGGCTAATCTTAAAATTAAGAAAATAATTCTTTATATGTCACCAACTTCAAAACGCTTTATATGACATCAACAAAAGATGAAATCATAATGAAAATGTGAAGTGAACCGATTCGGCAATACCCCAGGAAAGATCATGAATCAATTTCCTAGACAGGTATTACCATTCCACGTAAAGTCCCAGGCCGTGCGGTGGGGTCACAGACGGTCCCGCTTAAGTACCGACTTTCTAGACAGAAATTACGTGTACGGTGTATTTATCACACTTTCAATAGTTCACCTTTTGCATTTGCCACAAATTTTCTCAAATAGATAACCTCACAATTCTCAACAGATAAAATCACACGAGGAGAAAAAACATATGGAGATAAACTAGGATACGGTCACCGCATGTATAGTGATCATGCTAAAAAGAAAACAAATTGATTGTGATGACCGAATATATAAATACTGCACATCCCTATATAGTTACCATTCTGATGTACCAATGACTAGGTATTTCAATTATTGTAATTGAAGCGAGAAATACTAAATAAGTTTTGGGGTTTTTTTTTTAAACAGAAGTTACTTAAATCATATCTTTGGAAAAACCTACAGGAAGACCTCAGCTTGGTCATCAAGAACATCTTTTCAATTCCAAAACCCCGAGTAAATGCCGAAAAAACAGCAATAACGAAAAAACAGGCTTGTAAAACAAGTCTAAACAAATACGCTTGAATAACATAATCGCCGGAAACTTCAGAAATTTTCGCCCAATTCGAACATTTACTCAGAATTAACACCTAAAGGTACACCCTTTTGACCTTCCAGCACATCGAGATGCTTATGGCTCACCCAGACAATTAATTGAGAGTTTTAACCAATGAAGTCCTCCTAAATCTACTCGCTTCCGAGACGACGGATCACCGGAGAAAAACATCGCCGTTCTTCCTAGCCCCAACTAAGACAAATTTGCAAGAAAAACTTTCAATTCCTTGATATTATCAAGCAATCTTGCAAAACCTCAAGATTCTTAGGCTGATTCCGGGTTTTAGAAACTTTCTATTTGTTAAGCAACGTTAATCAAAATGATCAATGTTTTCTTGCCCTCTTTTTTCCCCCTCTTGGAAGAACCAGATTGAGAAAGAAAAGGCTTCGCACGAAGGTTCACGACAAACTCGTTCTCGCTTTCCGAATGCGTATAATTCATGATCTGAAACCAAAAGGTCTTAAGGGATATTGACAAACAGCATTAATCCGTGTTCCTACTTCGAGAAAACATAATCGACTATAGCAATTTCAGCAGGATAACGATACAACCAATTGAATACTGAAGGCCTCGAAAAATATAATCCCGTAACCTTTGAATGATTGAATTGCATTAAAGGGTACGGAAGATAGTTTTCTAAATACAAACGATATGGTCAGAGGACCGCTCTGATACCAATTGTTAGCCCAAAATAAATACGGAAGCAAATAAAGTTACCTCCGGCCATTGTCGTTTGTAGAAGCCTTCTTCGTGTTGATGTAGTCCTTAGGGTAGTCTTCTAGCCTTGTTCCTCTTGGCTTGAATGAGATGGTTTGATGGACAACCATAGGCTCTTATTTATAGGCTAGGCTAGGGACCCCCTAATCCTGTCTTGATTAGAGTTCGTACCATCACAAACTCTACTGTATGGTGATAATCCCTTACCACCAAGGAGTTGTAGTCAAATGCAAGTCTAGGAGATAAGATGACATGGTGATCCACACTATATGTGATTTAAATTAATAAATCACGGGATAAATCTTAAAAGATAAACATTACGTCTAATATTTATCCAACATGACCATGTATTGTCTTCCCACACCCAAGTCCAAATTAATGTTCATGCCTGGTTTGTGATTGAAAGCGGGTTCTAAGATATATGTGTATGTCAAGCCACGTTGCACGTGATAACATGTATTATATAGTCCCACATCGCCAAATATATGGGTTATATGAGAATGAGTGATTGAGGACGGGTTCTAAGGTGTACGTGTACGCCAAGCCACGTTGCCACGTGAGGACGTGTATTAAGAATATAGTCACACATCGTCCACTCTGAGAAAAATATATGGGCTATATAAGAATGAGGTACCACCACCTATGGTCTTAAGTTTTTGAGTAAATATGAGTCTTATCTCATACAAGACCAAGTTTCAACAGTATTAGTTACTAATATACTATAATAAAACTACTATCAAAGAGAGAATAATAGAAAAAATTTGAGAATATTGCCTATTTGTCTTCATGCACATCTTCTCTATTATCAGAGACAATAACAACACGATGGATATAAAAAAAAACAACAACAACAATATTAATAGTATGAGGAGGTTAGATGTACGCAACCATATTTATGTGTTAGAAACATACAGCGGTTGTTTTCTGATGATCCATAATAATGCGTCAAGCTATGTCGATCAACTGTTACTTTGCAATAAAAGAAGCGCAACCAATTTAGTGAGCTATTTTTCTTTGTTCAATTATATTCCAAAATCAAGAAAAAAAGGTTACTTCACACATAGCTTTTTCATAACGATGGATATGAAAAATAAAAAGTCAAAAGATTTGTTGCAATCTCTTGAATATCTACCATTCTTGTTTATCCCTTAAAAAAAAGGAAGGTGTGAAATCAATACTCCACCTATACAATTAGGTGAGATATAAAAGCAACTAATACAACAATACAACATTATCCCATTGCCTTATAAGCTTTCGTATATGACGGGGTATGAGGGGTCGGATATACGCAACCATACTTATGTGAGATTGTTTCCCGATGACGCATAATGATGCGTCAAGCCGTATCGATTAACTGCTACTTCACAAAATAAGAAGTGCAACTAATTTAGTGAATCATTTTGCTCTATTCTATCATATTTCAAAGTCAATGAAAGTGTATCCTTGAGTACATTGAAAATTAAAACATATAAAAGCAATTAATAACTGGCAATAAACCAAAATAAGATTATTTAGAAAACTTACAGGTGCAAGAAGAGTGAGTGATTTGATGTTGGAAGAATACTTGACAGCAAGAGCAAGTGCAAGAATGCAACCAAGTGAATGGGCCACAATGTGGAATGATTTTACATTGTAAGGCTCAAAAACTGATTTCTCAATCATCTCCACATGTTCCCTCAATGTGTAGAGTGAATCATTGGGCTTCGGGCTTCGACCGAACCCGAGTAAATCCACTGCAATGAACCTGTACTTTGATTTTGCTGATTTTGAGAAGTTTGGGAACAATGTTTCACTCCAGAATGCTGAGGATGAGATGAACCCATGAATGAATATCACATCTTCTTGCACGTTATGACCTTAATAATCACATCCAAGCATTTAAAAATTAGAGGAAAAAAGAAAGGGACAAAAGATCGTGCAGTTGTTTCATATCGACAACAACAACCATACTCAGTATATCACAACAACGTGTGTAATACATGCAATATATAAATGAAATAACTCAACTATTACATTACATGAAAATGAAACCAGTAAATTGACTGAGAATAACTTTGCATTTGCATATGTTTAAATCATATTTGTATTTACTGAATTCATTCACTAACATAATAGCACATCATATTTTTATTATTGTATCATTTATGTAGGTGTACATAGAGCCGGGGGTCTCACTGGAAATAAACTCTCTATCTCTTGAGATATTGTTCGCATGTCGCTCACCCTCCCCAGACTTTAAAGATAGTTTTTGATGCTTTTGAGATATGCTAGGTATGATTGATTGATGATTAACTTTAACTATTTGAACTAGACTATTTTGGTAGATGCGTTTCAAATAATGGACTTACCTGACACATGTATATCTTATTTATTGTGATTAAAAAATTTATTAGATTGTGAAAATGGACAGTAATTTAGACACGAAATCTAATTAAGCACACCACGTGTGCCTCAAATTTTCCACTGCAGAGAGTCAATGGCTAGGATTACAGCTACCATCTTTTTATCTTGTATAACCAATATATTAAGTCATATATTAAAGATTAATAACACATGAAAGAAATGACAACAACAACACATATCTATCTAGTATATCCCAACGACAGCAAAACAATTTTTCTCTATTACAAAAATCACATGTTTTAACAAATGAGATAGCAAAATCTATATCCATTGAGATGGAGTTATTGTTTCTCTGTCGTTTACCTTATTCACACCCTAGCGATATCTTTTGCTGTTGTTGAAATACATTAGGTATGATTGTTGTTGTATTATAATAGTAATACTCATTTGTATAATATGATGATTTTAAAATAACCCGGAAAAGGTAATTAACTCTAAGTTTGCATTGCGGTAAAATACTAATAGAGATTAAATTAAATTTACCTGATGCCCCGTCAGTTTTGACATAAAGCATTTCTTTACCAGAAGAACTCCAAGAATTACACGTGTCGCAATCACAATCCGACCATCTAGGAGTAGCCGGCGAAATCTGGCCGCCGATTCTTCCTTGAAGCATTTCCACAATAGTAGAATTAATAGTAAAGCTAGACCTCAGCTTCCCTTTCTTACTTCTCTCATGAATCCCCGACTCTGTCTTCAGCCGTTTCAGCTCATTCACGGTGGTCACCGACACATCCGCCACCACCGACGGCCGCGTATAAAGAGTATCAGAAATTTCCTCAAGATGTAGCTTTGTTGAAGTTAAACGAACCACCTTAGGCGGATGATCTCCGCCTTGCTCCGACACCAAGATTTTTCCACTACTAGTAATTGCTTCTTTAGCCGAAGAACAATAACATGGTTTCCATTCGGCTTCAACGAAAAAATCAGCAACTTTGTATACGTAACATAGGATGATGTCGAGGAGGTCTAGGAAAGAAAATACGATGAAGCTTATTACCTCATTCAAAAATCTTCCAGACATTGTTAAAGCTGTTTTTGCCCAAGAAACATCTGCCATTCCACTTGAGGAAATAAACTCTTGTAACCGATGATTTTTGGACACGATCTATGTTGTGTAACGCAAAAAAATAATTGGGATGGCGAGATTTACTAGTTTCAAAATCATACAAAAAAGATCATCATGAATCTAGAAGGAAGAATATGTGGAGAGAAAGGAATTGCTAAGTTAGGATCGATGAATGCGTCACTTACTGATATTTATATTTTTTTTTGGTTGTGACAAAACTATAACGTATGAACCTTGATGAAAACGTAGGTTGAAATGTGAAAAAAAAGGAATAAGAAAATAATCATAAGAGGGATAAAGGGGTGGGGGAAATGGGGTTGTTTTGTTGGTCGGGGAGGAAATGTGCCGGAAATGCCACACCTCTCCTTGAGCAAAGAGTGTGGTTTCTGACTAGTGTCATGTCAGAAGAAGAAAGGGGTGGTCTTTAAGAAACAATTTTGGGAGAGAGGAAGATGAGAGATAGGATTTAGAAACGAAGTTACAGGTAACAGATAAATGAATTCATTGTTACATTAAACACATTTGCTGGTCATGGGGAGAAAAGTTGGTGGTGGTTGAACCCCCCATTGTTGAAGTTGCATTTCTTCTCCATAATCTTTTATACTACTAGCACCCCTCCTTTTCTTTTGGACATCTTACGCATGGATAAGCAAAGCAAATTTGTGTACTAAGGAGATATCCAAATGGTTCTAGATAGGAGTTTTAAAAGAAACGTCAGTGGTTCGAATTTTGACGAAGGCAAGAATGTTTGAACCCCTCGAAGCGAGCTGCATACTGTGGAATGACCTGATAGGCTGACAGGCCAGTCCGTCGGTTGTTTCTTCGGTGCCAATGGGATCCTTGTGATGTTCCTTTGCTATGTAAAACTTATATTAGTGGGTCTTAGAAACCTGATTTGTATCCCTACATATCCTGTGTAACCGGATCTGGCAGAACCCTTACACCTAAACCTTTAAGCAAATCAGATTCTTTTTAAACACATGCTGTAATAAATGCAATTCATTTCTTTTAATCACTCTATTAGCCGTATGTAAATTCTCATTCTCAAACAAAAGAAAGTTTGTTATATACATTTGTTTTTTTTTCTTTTTTCTTTTTGGAGTATCTCAAGAATATGCAGATATTGTATTCTAGTATTTAACAAATTACGTGATCTTTCAAAATGATCCTTATTAATATTAAAAGGGAAAAACAAAATTCATGATAACAAAAAAAATATTACTGTTTCAAACTGAGAATATATTGTAGTTTTAATGAACAGAGAACACATTAAATAGGAGGATCCAAAAATAACTCCTAATTTTGGATAAAAAAGGTGGTTGCTTTGAATTTATAATGTTCGATACAAATAAATTTATAGATACTTGAAGGGGAAAAGGGGACAAAAATTGAATCCGTGAACTAGATGCAATGTGTTATATTTGAGCAATGTTTTAAAACATACGTTTACAAACACATTTTGAGTAGATATGTTTCATTTTTTGTATCTTGCTTATGTTCTTCATTACGTATTCATCCATTCCAACCATCACATTAAAGGCGTTCCCGGTGTACTAGAAACCTGTGTTTGCATAAGGTCCGAAGAATGGCCAATCGTTTCGTGATCTAATCTACGCAGTCTTATCTTACACTTTATGCAAGAGGCTGTTCCGTGACCTTAAAGTCACAAAAGATTAACCTTACCAATTGCTTCAAAAATGCCCTCATTTCAACCATCACATTAATAATATATAATTGAGGAATAGTTTGAAAACCCCCATAACGCCTTAAAAGAAGAACATATTATATCATAAAGTCTTCTTCTGGCGAAAAAATTTTTTTGCTCATGAATAAAATTGCGCTTACAATTTAGCACTAAGAGAGTGAAATCTAAGAAGATGAAGATATTATAATAAAAGTTAGTTTTCTCATGGATTAAATTGTGTTTGCACTGGAATCAAACTCTCTATCTCTTGTGATGAAGCTATTGTGTGTCTGTTTCTCATTTTTTTCAGATGACTTTTATTTTTGTTAGAATATTACTAAATATGGATGTGGTTGTTATACACTCAAATCACTTAGAAAATAGGCTATAATTGACAAGTACCCACTCAATGATGGAGTGTTTGTTGACGTTATCAGAACGATCTTGTACTAAATCTTGCACGCTGAAGTAATTAAGTTTACGGACTTTTTGTGATTTCACGTGCTTTCCGGACAAAAGCCCTCGTATTCTTTGTTATTCAAACCATATTTGACTAAATTGACGCCTTTTGAGTAAATGCATGCATGCAATTGCACTATCATAATACAGGACCTTAATGCGTTTAATAATTTCGTCTCCAGGGTAACTTACGCAATAGAACATGCTAGAAGAAAGACAATGCACATTGTTCGTAAAAATGAAATAATAAATGAAGGCTTTATTTTGTAATAATAAACTTCAGTTTTCTAAACTGCTGTTTCCTGACCGCCTATGTTGGCCGATGGGATCCCCTCACCGCGCGGTGACTTACCGCACTCCCCACTACGTGACACGTGGCAGCAGAGAAGAGTGGTGAGGTTGGATGAGTGTTACACTCATCCAGCCTCACCACCCCTCCCTGCTGTCACGTGTCATGCGGTGGCTACAGGGTGAGGGAAGATAGGTGAGGGGATCTCACTCATCCAACCTCACCACCCTTCCCTGCTGCCACGTGTCGTGCGGTGGCGTACACGGTGAGGGAAGATGGGTGAGGGGATCTGAACCCCTATGTTGGAGACTGAGTAGTTACCGGATGGGCAAACTTTTCAAAGAGCGGTTCCTACCTTCTCGCATTTAATTCCTCATGTAATATGTCTTTTTTTTAGGATACATAGAAATATTAATATTTGGTTGTTGACCAGAGTCTCTATGTATCAACATGAGCTGTATACTTGTAAAGTCAACAGCTAGCCCAGTAGCATGGTGACATGGGTATATGTATGTCTCCGTTTTGAACATAATGATCTGATCCACATTGATCAGCATGATGACTGTTAGATCATGTTGAGTTTTGATGATTTGCACATTTTGGTACATTGAACAACCCATTAGGCGCTTCATGTGTGTTGTTTGAAGTCAGAATACTTCGAACGCCTACATTAGGCGCTTAATGTACCTTGGTGGAGTCCAGTACACTTCGAACGCCTAGATTAGGCGCTTTATGTGAAGTGTCTGGACATGCGAACACTTCGAACGCCTAGATTAGGCGCTTCATGTGAGTGTTTGTAAAACAGGACACATTGAACGCCTGATTAGGCGCTTTATGTGACCTGTTGAAAAGTGCGAACACTTTGAACGCCTCTTTAGGCGCTTTATGCAGTCCACCATGCCAAAAGTACTTTTCCCCTGGCTGGGCACGTACTCCTAAGTACTTTCTCTGAGTAAAAGTCAGAGTTAGTTCGAACAAGCGTGAAGTGGCACATTAAGCGCTTCATGTGACTTCGAACGCCTTAAGAAGCCCACATTAGGCGCTTGATGTGACTTCGAACGACTGTTCTCTTTCACATCAAGCGCTCAATGTCACATCGAACGCCTGTGCTTTTGCACATTAGGCGCTTCATGTGACCAACGTTACAAAGGTCTTGAACTTCACTTTTTAACATCAGTTGACTCTTTGTACCCTCTCTTTTTAGTGTCTTTTTTGCAGGCTTCTCTCTGTTGAAGTTTCTCAGGTTTCCTTTCTTGGCATTCATTTTGAAATCTCTCCAAGAATGTTGCTACATGCCAAAGGGAGATCTCCAATGATGAGGACTCACCAACACATGATGCCAAAACCCATTAATGTCAGTGCAGAGGGTTTCAAACGGGAAGAAACTTTGAAGTTGATAAAATAGGGTTTCTTCCATATTCTTCTCCAACTTTCTACTTCACAAGCTCTCAAGTGCTCTCAAGCTCAAGCTCTCAAAATAGTTGTAAATCTTTGTATACTTTTACTTTATTGTTGAGAGTGTTTATTGTAAGAAGAAGAGTCTTCTTCTTGGTGAGATTCTCTGTGAGAGATTTGGTAGACTGTTGGTCAAGGAGCAAGGGTGTTCCTTGTTTAAGATTTCTAAACTTTGAAGGGTTTGTTGATAGTGTGTGGTGCACTATTCTCCCTACAAGATTTCTTTGAGGGCAAAGAAGATCTTTGGAGGCAAGACTTCAAAGTGTTAGATCTCTTGGTTGTTGTCTAGGCAAGGTGCCTAGTTTGTATTTTCTTGATTTCGTTTTTGATTGTTGTTTCCCCCAAAAAGAAATAACAATCCCCATTTCAAAATCCTTCTTGTGAAACACCAAGAAGGTAGAGGAGTAGAGTCTCTTGACTTGAACATCTATACATAATCGTGTTCTTTCTTGTCTTTCAAGTTTTTATCTTTCAAAAGAACACATCCAAGTATCGGTTGCACTCTAAAACGAAAAATAGCCACAAAATATCCATACTTGGTGAACACACTATTCAACCCCCCCCTTCTAGTGTGTTCTAAGGGACCTAACAATTGGTATCAGAGCCTCATCTTGCTTATTTGAGTCCAAATACAAGATTTGATCATTTCTAGTATGGATCCCTTTGTTTTTGATGATTTGGGTTCTCCTACTGCTGAAACCTCCAGAAGAAGGAGGCAGGCCTCTGTTGATGAGGATGTGAGTTCTCCTACTGCTGATATTTCCAGAAGAAGGAGGCAGGAAACCCTATTCCCTTCTATCTCAAATGTTCATGTTAAAGTTCCCATGTTTGACCCTTTAAACTACCCACTGTGGAAGTCAAACATGGAAACGTACTTGCGTTCTTGTTCTCACAGAATATGGGTTGAGGTCTCAAAAGGATCTATGATTCCCATTGATATTGATGATCCTTCCCCGGAGGAGGAGTTCCAGTTGGCCATAAATAGCAAGGCTCTTGCTATTTTAAATAGCTCTCTTTCCACAAATGAGAGAGCTCAGATTCAAGGTGTCCAATCCGCACATGAAGCTTGGACAAAGCTTGAGATGATCCACGAAGGAACTTCTCAAGTAAGAAAGGCCAAAAGGAGACAGTTGATAAAACAATTTTACAACTTCACTGTCCCCAAAGGTGAAAAGATTGAAGAGTCCATCCAAAGATTCACCAAACTTGTCAACCTTCTCAAAGCGGTTGGCAAAAAGATAGAACAAGAAGATTTAAACCATTGCTTCCTAAACAGTTTAGGAAGAGAATGGAATGCAAAAGTGACGGCCATCGAGGAGTCCAAGGATCTTGAAACAATCACATTGGACGAGTTATACGGGAATCTCATCACTTATGAGATTCATTTAGATGCACAAGAAAAGAATGATCCTATTCGCCAATCCTCAAAGGCGTTGGTCGTAGAGTCGGAGGACTCGGATGATGAAGTCGGACTTCTTGTCAAAAGATTCCGACGTATTGCAAGAAAAAATGGTGACGATGCAAGGAGATTCGTCAAGGAAAGATACCCCAAGGACAAGGTGAAGGACCAAGAGAATAAATGCTACAAATGTGGGAAGCTTGGTCATTTCATGAAGGATTGTCGGGTGAAAGAGCCGCAACTCAAAGACAAGAAGGCCATCTACCAAAGGAAGAAGGCCTTGCAAGCGGAGGTAGCCCATTGGGAGAGTTTTCTTTCCGGATCCGAAAGCGACAATGGCGATAGGGATGATCTTGCACTCACGGGGGTGGTGGAAGATGATCTCGACAAGGAGTTCTTTGCACTAATGGCCATCGACGATGACAAGGAGGTATGCAACATTTCATCTCATTATAAATTTATTGATGAACGAGATGATTTAATACAAGAAAATGATCTCCTTGATTTAAAATATCAACGTGTCAAGAAAGAATTTAGAGCATGCATAAATGAGTACAATGACACGTTAGAAAATCACATTGCATTGCAACTTGAGCATGACATATTTTTAACAATGCATGTGATTGCACTTGAAGAGAAACATGATTTGATGAAATCATGTGCTCAAGCCCTTGAGGATAAGAAAAATGATTCAAGGGTAGGTGCTAAAGAGAAAGAGAATAAGGATGCATCTAGGCCAAGCATGAAAGTTAAACCTAGTGTCTTGTATGCATCTAAGAAGGGAAATAAAAAGGAACAAGCACAAGTGATCAAGGAGTCTAAAACCTCCTTGAAGAAGCAAAGGCACATGCCTAAACAAAAGGCTAATGCACCAAAGGTATCACAACCTTTGGTCCATGTTGTGAAACAAAAACCTTCTACTATTCCAAAGAAGGTGGTTCCTAAGAAGGAAACACGACATGTGCCAATGCACAAACATTCGCACAAGCATGCACCAACACACAAGCATACTCCTACATGTTTTTATTGCAATAGGAAAGGTCATGTAGAGAGAGTATGTAGAGCTAAGAATAATAAGAATCTTGTGTGGGTGCCGAAAGGCGAGATGAAGGTAACTAACCTTCAAGGACCCAAAACAAAAAGGGTACCAACTTCATATGGTTCTTTTGTAGGACCTAGCACTCAATGGAGAAAGCGAAGACAAGAAGGTCAAATGGGTCGTGGACAGTGGGTGTTCCAACCATATGACGGGAGACAAACGTCTCTTTCATAGACTCACTATGCAAGACGGAGGAGTTGTCCACTTTGGCGGTAGCAAAGGCCAAATCAAAGGACATGGTATTGTGGGTAACGATTCCTTCTCTCTAAGTGATGTCTTATATGTTGTAGGTCTTAAGTTTAACTTGATAAGTGTCAGTCAACTTTGTGATGCTAATTATGAGGTAACGTTTTTGAAAACAAAGTGTGTCGTGAAAAAGGAAGAAAAGATTTTATTTGAGGCTTTGCGTTTCAAAAATATTTACAAAGTTAGCATCAATGATTTGGTTTCTCAAAATGTATCGTGTCTAGTTGCTAAGAATGATTTGACGCAACTATGGCATAGACGTCTCGGACATGTATGTTTCAAAACATTTAAATTTATTTGCGAAAATGATAAAGTCCGAGGCCTTCCAAAAATGAGTTTTGAAAACAATGACTTATGTGACACTTGTCAAAAGGCGAAACTTGTGAAAACAAGTTTCAAACCCAAGACAAATATTTCCACCTCCAAGCCCCTACAATTGCTTCACATGGATTTGTATGGGGATGTTGGAACAAGAAGCTTGGGTGGCAAACATTACACCTTCGTGGTTGTAGATGACTATACTCGTTATACGTGGGTGATGTTTCTTGCTAAGAAAAGTGATGCATGTAGTGAGTTTATAAGTCTAAGTAAACGATTGGAAAATCATGTGGGTGACACCATCAAAACCATCCGTAGTGATCGTGGTGGTGAGTTCGATGGTGATTTCGAAAGGTTTTGTGTGTCCAAAGGATACTCTCATGACCTTTCGGCACCTAGAACTCCTCAACAAAATGGTGTGGCCGAACGGAAAAATAGAACTCTACAAGAAATGTGTAGAGCAATGTTAAACGAGTTCGGATTGCCCAAGTATTTTTGGGCCGAAGCGGTTAATGCCGCTTGCCATGTGATCAATCGTGTCTATTTGAGACCATACCTAAATGTGACACCTTATGAACTTTGGAATGGAAAAGTTCCCAACATTGGGTATTTCAAAGTCTTTGGTTGCAAGTGTTTTATACTTAATACCAAAGATAATTTGGACAAACTTGACCTCAAAGCGGATGAAGGTATCTTTTTAGGTTATGCCTCAAATAGCAAAGCATTTCGTGTTTTCAACAAAAGGAGTCAAAAGGTGGAAGAATCAATCCATGTTAAGTTTAATGAGTCACTTAGTGATGAACCTAAACTTAATGAGGATTGTGTAGAGGATGAAGATGTGACTCCTCAAGAAGAAATTTTTGAGGATGTTCCTATGGTTGTTCCTCAACGAGAAATCGTTGATGATCCTCCAAATGGAAACATCTTTGTTGACTTGAGAGTTGAACCTCTCGATGGCACTCCTCCACCTTGTGTAAATGAACTTAGTGAGCCACGTAGAAGTGTCTCCTCTACTCATGTTGATTCGCAAAATGTAGAAAATGCATCAAAAATTCCGGAACATGAGGTTCATGATGATAATGAAGGTTCATCTCTTCCGGAACATGATCAAGAGGAAGTTGGAGGTGATGTATCCAATCTTCCTAGATCATTTAAGCACAAAAGTTCTCACCCTCAAGAGTTAGTCATTGGTGATCCAAATAGAGGTATCACCACACGAAGGCAATATAGAGAGAATGCATTTGTCTCTCTTATAGAGCCTAAAAATATTAAAGACGCACTTCTTGATGAAAATTGGATCTTGGCTATGCAAGAAGAATTAAACCAATTTGAAAGAAGTGATGTTTGGGAGTTAGTTCCCAAACCAAACGATCATCCTATTATTGGTACGAAATGGGTCTTTCGTAACAAGATGGATGATCAAGGTAATGTCACTAGAAACAAGGCTAGGTTAGTTGCTCAAGGATACCGTCAAGAAGAAGGTATTGATTTTGATGAGACATTTGCACCCGTAGCACGACTTGAAGCTATTAGAATGTTATTAGCATATGCTTGTTATAGAGATTTTACACTTTACCAAATGGATGTTAAATCCGCATTCTTGAATGGTGTTATTCAAGAGGAAGTGTATGTTGCACAACCTCCCGGGTTTGAATGTCATGATTCACCACATCATGTCTTCAAACTTAAAAAGGCTCTTTACGGCCTCAAACAAGCTCCAAGAGCTTGGTATGAGAGGTTAAGTACTTTTCTTCTTAATAATGGTTTTTCAAGAGGTAAAGTTGACACTACTTTGTTCATAAAAGAACAAGGTAGGAATCATTTAATTGTTCAAGTATATGTTGATGATATTATTTTTGGTGCTACTAACAATTGTCTTTGTGAGCAATTTGCTAGTCTTATGCAAGGTGAGTTCGAGATGAGCATGATGGGCGAGCTAAACTATTTCCTTGGATTACAAATCAAGCAAACCAAAGATGGTGTGTACATTTCCCAAGCCAAATACACAAGAGACTTGCTCAAAAAGTACAATTTTGGTGAAGGAAGAGAGGTGAACACTCCAATGAGCACAAGTGCAAAGCTTGACAAGGATGAAAAGGGAAAACATGTCGAGGTAACCTTGTATCGTGGCATTATAGGTAGTCTACTTTACTTAACGGCTAGTAGACCCGATATTTTACATGCGGTATGCTTATGTGCTAGATTTCAAAGTGATCCTAGGGAGATGCATTTTATTGCGGTAAAACGCATCCTTAGATACCTTAGAAGTACTTTGAAATTTGGTTTATTTTATCCTAAGAATGCATGTTTTGATTTAAGAGGTTATTGTGACTCCGATTATGCGGGGAGTCTAGTTGATAGAAAGAGCACCTCCGGAACTTGTCAGTTTCTTGGAGATTGTCTCGTTTCTTGGTATTCCAAGAAACAAAATAGTGTGTCTCTCTCTACGGCGGAATCCGAATATGTGTCGGCCGCCTCGTGTTGTGCACAATTGTTATGGATGACTAACACGCTAAATGATTATAACATTCACTTCTCAAAGGTGCCAATTTTGTGTGATAACACGTCCGCCATTAATATTGCACAAAATCCCGTCCAACATAGTCGGACCAAGCATATTGAAGTAAGGTATCATTTCATCCGTGACTGTGTACAAAAGAACTTGGTAAGTGTAGAGTTTGTTCCTACACATGACCAACTTGCCGACATTTTCACGAAACCCTTGCCTAGTGATGTATTCTTATCTATAAGAAGTAGGTTGGGGTTGCTCAATATGGGTTGACAAAACCATCTTGAGTTTTGAGCATGAAAATTTCAAAAATTTTTCAATATCAGTAGACATAAAGCGCTTTATCTC
>AP025064.1:3248622-3400444 GCA_036186865.1 Eustoma russellianum | reverse complement strand
TCTAGTTGATAGAAAGAGCACCTCCGGAACTTGTCAGTTTCTTGGAGATTGTCTCGTTTCTTGGTATTCCAAGAAACAAAATAGTGTGTCTCTCTCTACGGCGGAATCCGAATATGTGTCGGCCGCCTCGTGTTGTGCACAATTGTTATGGATGACTAACACGCTAAATGATTATAACATTCACTTCTCAAAGGTGCCAATTTTGTGTGATAACACGTCCGCCATTAATATTGCACAAAATCCCGTCCAACATAGTCGGACCAAGCATATTGAAGTAAGGTATCATTTCATCCGTGACTGTGTACAAAAGAACTTGGTAAGTGTAGAGTTTGTTCCTACACATGACCAACTTGCCGACATTTTCACGAAACCCTTGCCTAGTGATGTATTCTTATCTATAAGAAGTAGGTTGGGGTTGCTCAATATGGGTTGACAAAACCATCTTGAGTTTTGAGCATGAAAATTTCAAAAATTTTCAATATCAGTAGACATAAAGCGCTTTATCTCAAATTGTTCAGGCGTTCGATGTTACATCAAGCGCCTGATTCTAAGGATGTCACTCGTTCGAAGTGACATCAGGCGCTTTATTAGGTCGTTCGATGTAGGATTAAGCGCTTTATCTGAGTGTGTTCACTCGTTCGAAGTATCATTAAGCGCTCAATCCTCCTTTTCACAGTCGTTCCATGTGACATTAAGCGCTTCATACATATTTGTGAAGTCGTTCGATGTCACATTAGGCGCTTTAACCCTATTCTTTCACTATCTTTTCGCCGCCTCTTCAGTTTTTCGCGCCATTCAAGGACCATCAATTCACAGCCGCCTCTTTCTCTTCCCACTTTCCCACGTTCTGCCATCTCTTCTTCCCCATTCACTCAAACTCTTCATCTTCTTCCTCTATCCTCTCTCCCACTCTCCCACTTCTCCTTATTTTCTTCCCCCACCATTACTCCATCAACTCATCCTCTTCCTCTCCTCACCTTTAAAAGCCAACCTTCTCTTTTCTTTCCTATCACTCATCCTCTTCATTTTCCTTTGAATTTTTTTTGAGACCTCTCCTTCCTCCAACAATGGCTTCCGCTGGTCCTTCAAAACGCCCAAGATCCCAGAAGCGAAAAACAACGGCTGGACAAAGCATTGTCGAGCCTCCTGCAATCATAACCATCCGTGAAGGGCTCACCAAGGACAACTTTCCTTGGTTGAAGAAGTTTGAGCCCGACATCAAGAAACCTCCACGCTCTATTGATAAAGGGGTTCACGTTTCCTACCATTCCTGCATGCTATACCAGGAGTGGGTAGCAAACAACCGTCTGATCATCCCTCTGAAGCTGCTCAACCTCAGCAACGTGCCTGAGACGAGCAGTGCACTGGAAATTGTTCCTTTCCTGGAACACCAAGGCTGGACATCCCTTTGGTCCAGACTTGACATGCAAAAATTCTCCCGCGAGCACACCCGGCTGTTCTACTCCAATCTGTGGGTCACCCCACAATCTGAGTCTCAACCTTTCTCTCTCAACTCCTTCGTTGATGGTACTCCTCTTAGCTTCACTGTCCCTGAAATCTGTGAAGTTTTGCGTATCAGAAATGAGGGCTTGACAGATTTCTCCGTATTTGACTGGAGTTCCAAATACGGCGTCCCCGAGCAGGACGTAAATTTGATTTGGGGTACTTCCCCTCTAAAAAGACTCAGAACATGCCGTTGGTGGATCGCATTCTGCTCGCGGTTGTCACCTACTGCATCAATGGTAAGGCCACTAGAAATCCCAGTAACATGGATTTCTATGTCTCTTACCGCCTCAAGCACCTTACTCAGCTGAATCTGGCCTGGATCATCATCGAAGTCATGTTTGCGGCTCTTCGAAAGGGGTCCAAAGCTCTGCCTTTTGCCAACATTGTCACGATTTTGCTCAAATCCAAAGGCATTGTTATTAATGATGATGATTTGTCCACCGTTGCCAAATCCGATCTTTATGATCACTATAACATCGCCCAGGCCGTTGACTCGCAGAAAAGGAAAGCCACCACTATTCCTGACGATGATGAGGTCGAAGAAGGACCTCCTGATGCCACGGGTGGTAGTGATTCCTCGGAATTACTATCACGCATTGCTGCCCTTGAACAAACCGTTCAACAGTTGCATCTTCGTGATGCTGAGCATGAAGCTCGGCATGCGCGAAATGAACTGCGCATGACTGCATTTCGCAATGCATTCATGCAGATCAGTCCATGGGCTCTTCCTCCTAATTTTGATGATTTAGGGGGAGAAAGTGGTGGTGGTGATGGTGCTGGTGGAGGTGCTGGTGATGCTGCTGGTGGTGCTGGTGGATCCATGGGTGGGTTCACAGATTTTGCTGCTAGTGGTGGTTTTGGTTTTAGTGGGTTTACACCACCAAGTGGTGGTGCTATGTAAATTTTTTTATATTTGTTGGTGTTAATTGTCTTTCTGCAATTATTGAATGAAATTTTTATAACTTGAATTTATTGTTGATGTTCATTAGAATTGTTTCATCATTTCATTCAAGTTATTTCTTTTTCATTGCACTTAGTGAGGGGGAGCATATATTAAGGGGGAGCTTTGTTAAGTTATGCATATTGTGAAATCATCAAAAAGAGGGAGAATGTTAGATCATGTTGAGTTTTGATGATTTGCACATTTTGGTACATTGAACAACCCATTAGGCGCTTCATGTGTGTTGTTTGAAGTCAGAATACTTCGAACGCCTACATTAGGCGCTTAATGTACCTTGGTGGAGTCCAGTACACTTCGAACGCCTAGATTAGGCGCTTTATGTGAAGTGTCTGGACATGCGAACACTTCGAACGCCTAGATTAGGCGCTTCATGTGAGTGTTTGTAAAACAGGACACATTGAACGCCTGATTAGGCGCTTTATGTGACCTGTTGAAAAGTGCGAACACTTTGAACGCCTCTTTAGGCGCTTTATGCAGTCCACCATGCCAAAAGTACTTTTCCCCTGGCTGGGCACGTACTCCTAAGTACTTTCTCTGAGTAAAAGTCAGAGTTAGTTCGAACAAGCGTGAAGTGGCACATTAAGCGCTTCATGTGACTTCGAACGCCTTAAGAAGCCCACATTAGGCGCTTGATGTGACTTCGAACGACTGTTCTCTTTCACATCAAGCGCTCAATGTCACATCGAACGCCTGTGCTTTTGCACATTAGGCGCTTCATGTGACCAACGTTACAAAGGTCTTGAACTCCACTTTTTAACATCAGTTGACTCTTTGTACCCTCTCTTTTTAGTGTCTTTTTTGCAGGCTTCTCTCTGTTGAAGTTTCTCAGGTTTCCTTTCTTGGCATTCATTTTGAAATCTCTCCAAGAATGTTGCTACATGCCAAAGGGAGATCTCCAATGATGAGGACTCACCAACACATGATGCCAAAACCCATTAATGTCAGTGCAGAGGGTTTCAAACGGGAAGAAACTTTGAAGTTGATAAAATAGGGTTTCTTCCATATTCTTCTCCAACTTTCTACTTCACAAGCTCTCAAGTGCTCTCAAGCTCAAGCTCTCAAAATAGTTGTAAATCTTTGTATACTTTTACTTTATTGTTGAGAGTGTTTATTGTAAGAAGAAGAGTCTTCTTCTTGGTGAGATTCTCTGTGAGAGATTTGGTAGACTGTTGGTCAAGGAGCAAGGGTGTTCCTTGTTTAAGATTTCTAAACTTTGAAGGGTTTGTTGATAGTGTGTGGTGCACTATTCTCCCTACAAGATTTCTTTGAGGGCAAAGAAGATCTTTGGAGGCAAGACTTCAAAGTGTTAGATCTCTTGGTTGTTGTCTAGGCAAGGTGCCTAGTTTGTATTTTCTTGATTTCGTTTTTTGATTGTTGTTTCCCCCAAAAAGAAATAACAATCCCCATTTCAAAATCCTTCTTGTGAAACACCAAGAAGGTAGAGGAGTAGAGTCTCTTGACTTGAACCTCTATACATAATCGTGTTCTTTCTTGTCTTTCAAGTTTTTATCTTTCAAAAGAACACATCCAAGTATCGGTTGCACTCTAAAACGAAAAATAGCCACAAAATATCCATACTTGGTGAACACACTATTCAACCCCCCCCTTCTAGTGTGTTCTAAGGGACCTAACAGATGACATGGGTATATGTATGTCTATTATCTTTGTGTGATGAACTCACATATAATCATTAGGTTAACTGATTGATGATGTTAAAACATCAATATACAACAAATTCTGCATATATTAAGTGACAGACAGACGATGGTATGTATAAAACGATCGTATGTGAAGATTGCGTCTGAAAATTAAAACAAGATTCAACAACTTACCTATTACCGATGCGATTATGCGTGAAATATCATTCAAGATCGATCTTAGAATATATATATATATATATATATATATATATATATATATATATATATATATATAAGGTAATGCATATAATGAAATGTGTAAAATGATGTTTTCGGTGTACTAGGCTTCCGTGTTTGCGCAGGATCCGGGGAGAGGCAGGATCGCGAGGCGTTTCCGGTGTACTAGGCTCTCATGTTTGTGAAGGGTCTGAGGAGGAGACGAACCGATTTGCGGTCTGATTTACACAACCTTATCCTACACTTTGTGCAATGAGTTGTTTTTGCTGCTCGAATCCGTGATTTTAAAATTACAAAACAGAATGTATCTCAATATACATACATACATATATGTATCTATTTGTATATGTATATATATTTAAATCAACATGTACATATATATTTATATATGTACGTGTGTGTATATATATACACACGCTATATACTAATTATAAAACATTATATGGTTGGCAGATTGACATGAATACCGACTTTCGCCGCTTAATTGGTTCATGCAAGGGAGTCGAAGGAGCTTTTACTGTGCATTGGAGAAACTTTCAAAAGCATTGTCTGGGTCATGAATAGAATATAGCATGATACTTTTATATATGCCGAGAAAATGTCATAAATATTATTAAGAAGTTTCTTTTTTTTTAAATTTTTGTTCCCTAGTTTCCAATTTGATTTCAATACATCTTGGTTTTTTCTTCTTTCTGTTTAAAATTTTTATAGTTTAAATTCTATTCTAAGATGTTTTGAAATAATATTCATTTTTTCTGCTTGATGAATAATTTTAAAGTTTCTCAATAGAATATAATCTTACATTATTCATCTCAACTATTTCAATAAAAAAAAGAGGATATCCTTTTGTGTAGGAAAAAAATTACACAATACACATAAAAAAGGAAGAAGGGGTGGAATTTGAAATTTGGTTCACATATAAAATGATGACTTTTACTACTAGATCAATGTCAATTCTCTAAGTCAAAAAAGAAAATATGATAATGAAAAAGCATGTCATGCAACAAAGTGGAAATGGAACCAAACTTTTTAGAAAAAACAATATCGTATTTTTTTAGGGAGAGACGATTATCTATCACAGCTGTTATTTCATCTTTTGATGCTCTAGGTTTAGATATATATATATATATATATATATATATATATATATATATATATTGATGTAATATATTATGTGTGGTCATACTAATAATTCATGACATGATTTGAACTAGTGTGATAAAAAATATGATAGATATAATAAAAGATCTATTCTATTTAATAAATTAAATTTATACAAATAAGTCATCAACATCGACCAAACAGAGTAACATTTTCCCTAGTAGTTCTCAATTCTTGAGTTTGCGCCCGCTAACTGCTTCCGAGCTGGAGAATTCAATTCTTGAGCATCGAAAATCTTATTCTTGTTTTTTTCCGTCTTATTTAGATACCAAATGTCCAAATCCATCAATAATAATAATAATAATAATAATAATAATAATAATAATAATAATAATAATAATAATAATAATAATAATAATAATAATAATAATAATAATAATAATAATAATAATAATAATAATACAACTCCATTTGGTTTGATGAGAAATGGAGTTGATGGGTTTTCTCAGTAAAAATAGCAGTAAAATCCATTATTGATTTCTTTTCTATATTCTCATCCTCCAAAACGTAAAAGGGACAATGTTGTTGCTCAAAGAATTTAACATTTATTCAAGTTAAATTTAAATTTACATGGTTGTTTCCTTTTTATAAGGATGATTTTACTCCTAACGGCTTTATTTTTCCACTTAGGCAATATCCACTGTTCAGCTACATTATTTTCTAATGTCTAAGGTAACGGCTAATTACCTGGTCTGCTCGACTTATGTACAGTGAAAAATTCTAAGTTACAATATTTACAAAGTATGACACTTCGCCCTTAGTGCTGCTTCCTGACTTGCTCTTCACCTCGTCACCTCGGCTCAACACATTTTCACTTCAGCTTCTTTGTTATATTTAGCTCATCTCAGTTCCGAGCTTCTCTTTAGTTCAGCACGGCCATTCTATATCTTTTTTACCTTAACTTTTCTTCAGTTCAGCACAGTTTTCCTTTGTCCCCTCATTTTCTTTAGTTCAGCTCAGCTCGACTGACTGACTTTGTTTAGTTAATTTTATTTCCTAGTCATTACTTAGATCAGGTCGGCATATCTTAGCTGAGTTCGGAATATCTCGGTTGGAATTGTTTACACATTGCTTTTGAGAATTTGTTCATAAGCATACACGAAAGTGACGGTAATTTATTGGTGAATGAATATCGAACAAATATGATCATTCTACTTATAAATATAGTAGGTTACCTAATATGTTTTCTTCAAGACAAATACCACAAGGCAACTTTACAATTCGTGTCCGATGGAATAAGAAAAATATGTTTCTTCTTCCTCCTCTTTCTTGTAATTATGAAAAACGAAAACTGCTATGTCTCCAAAGTTTGTTGCATTTTATGTCAAAGTCATTTGTAAGCGTGACTTTGCTTAAGTACGATAAAAAAGATCAATTAAGAAGATCAATTGTTGGATTTGGAAAGCTAAGGCGACTTGTAGAAGCATAATTATAAAATCATATTTAAAGCATAATGATAAAATTATATATAAATGTAAAGGTAGTAACTTTGTCAAAGTTAACATCTGATTTTGGTTTGTGAATTTGTTATTTGTTATGTTAATTTACCATACACTCTTTCAGTAATCTTGAAAGGAATCTTATGGATATGTCTTCCAAATGATGCATTATCAATCTAAAGGTATTTCAATGACAAATTCTTTGGAGGATAGGTGGAAAAGTTCTATATACACACATATATAGACATGGTCTCACTAGAATCAAACTCTCTATCCCTTGGAATGGAGGTATTGCTTGTTTGTCTCTCACCCTCCCAAGACTCTAGCGATAGCTTTTGCTGTCGTTAGGATATATTGGTATGATTGTTATTGCTGTTGTGGAAAAGGTCCACCTCTCCCTTCAAGTGCTGTATGTTATTTTATATCTTTTAAAATATGCTACTCTACTGTCTCAAGAATAATGTCATAGTTTTTATTTTGGTTTGTCCTAAAAATAATGTCTACTTCCTAAAAACAGTAATATATTAGTAGTCAAAGTTTTAATGCTATATTTTCTATGGTGTCTTATAAATGACACGAAATGCTGAAATCGATTATAATTAGAGACATGAGCTGGTCTTCGTATATCAGAATGTACTAGAAAAAAATATAATCGACTCGCACGTTATTTGGTCAGAATATTGTTATATGACTCTTAGCACGAAAGCATGTTTCACATGTCATGTGGGTTGATAAAATTTTAAAAAAATATTATTAATCAATCAAATGTAAGCCAAGCAAAGTTATGATTAGGAAATTAATTATACATAGTACCTAGAAAAAACTTGTACTTGTAAACTGTAACAGCAGTTTTGATTGACTTTTGTTTTTTGTTTTGAAAACAGCTGCTCAAATATATAGGCCCGTTTGTCAAAAAAAATATAGGCCCAGTGCTAAAAATATATATACACGGGCCCAGTGAGCTGCGTAGTGTAGTTTGGATATACTATTTGGGCCGTTTGGATCCATAAATAATAAGGCGAGGAAAATTAGGAAACCGCAGTAGAATACACAAGGAAGAATCAAGAAAGAAACCGAAGAGGGAAGAATGGGATACGTACTGAGGGTGAGGCTGGCTTCTTTCTTCACCGGAGCAGCGGTGGCTTCCGCCGCTGGTCTTTATCTTCTACATAAGGATTACAAGGCAGCACATCAATCCATCGCCGAACAGGTTCTTTTTTCCTTTCGTCCTCCCTATTTAATTGCTGCCTGCTTCTTTGTTTATATTGATTGAACATAATTGACTACCGAAAACCTCAAATATGTGGAATTTGTTCATAATCTTTGTTCAATGTATGAATTAGTCACTGGACGAGTTATTATTTACTTGTTGTGGCGGGATTGTAGGATTTGGAGAGACGAGATTTAAGTGTGTTCCTTTAGTTTGTATGAAAAATGGGGATTGGTGAAATTAAACATATATTCTCATATATTTACGCAAGTTAAGTTGTAGCATTCAACTTTAGACCTGATTTTTGTTTGATTAGATAGTCAGTATTGTGATCCAGGTGGTCGTCATGTTTATCTCAACGACAGCAAAAGCTACCGTTAAGTTGTGATCCAGGTGTGAAATGCTAATTACTATGGAAGGACTAAAATCGTGGATTGAGATTTGTAATTTTGGTACATCTGAAGTTTGATAATGCAGTTCCTCTAATCTGTATCTTCTTCTTTGATAAAATTATAAAAGCTTAGTAAGTGGCATTTAGGTGATTTGCACGGATTGTTGATATGTAGGTTTACAGTGAAAGTTCTTTTGCTGGATACTGTTTCATATTACATTGAAAGTTCTTTTGCTGTCAGCTTCTTTACTTCATTTCGGGGAGCTTCTGACGTTACGCACAACAGTTGGGAATATGAACTTTTAGCATCTGATTTTCAATATCATAGTTTAGCTAATTTGCATGTTTTCTAAACCATTAGGCTGGTTTAACCGAAGGCAAATATAATTCTGTACACCAATGTTAATCAGTGATGGTTCTGCTCTGTTTAGTGAGAAATCAGCACAATACACGTTCAACTTAAGTGCTAATTTGATAGCTTCTTCTCTAGGCCAATCGCCTGTATGAATCATTGGATGGGCGTATTTCAGCTGTTGAAAAGGTCAGTGAATTAGAGGACGGAAGCGTCTTAGGTGTTGAAAAGTTTAAAGAAATCGAGGAAATGAAGCAGGCAGATGCTGCATCTTAGGTGTTGTAGGTGGCTGTTGTAATTACTGGTCAACTGGATATAGAACAAGTGCTTATGTTACTCTTTTAATGCTAAATTGTTTCATAATCAGCTGCTAGTACCCTATTATGCTTGGTGCTTCAGCAATCCACTTTTTTATATGGGATCTTAAGATTCTAACTAATGATTAGTGATCACGTTCTAATCCTGCTTATTTCTTCTTAGGCAGAATCTCTTTTTTGGAATTACATTTGAAGTTGATACTTCTTTGTGCTCTTTTGTCTTGGGACTAGGGTACTATGGTCCCAATGGTCATTAATATCAGCTGGATGAATCTCTTATCCTCATTTAATGAAAGCTTTCTGGACGTGGTGTCCCAGACTCTAACGATAGCTTTTGATATCATTGGGATATACTAGGTATGTATTGTTGTTTATTGTTTCTGGACGTGGTGCGATGTATGCAGCTCACGCTGCAATTGCTCGTTAGATGAGAATGAAATTATAGGGGCAGCAATATCCTGTTGTCCACATGGCGACATTATTTTCTTAGGTCTTCTCCTGAAAATAGATAGAATGTAGTTCGCTATGGTGAGTAACCAAGAAATATAATTTTTTTTGATCTATAACTCATCTTACCTCTTTGATGTGATGGAATGTGAATAAATGCAGTATATCCAAACAACTTAGAAGGTAAAACTGACACTAAGTTAGCATGAGAAAAATATTCTAACACAACCTCGTTGGAAGATTTATAAGACAACACCCACATTCTATTTATCAAATAAGTAGCTATAAGAACAACTTCTCCCCAATAACATTTAGGTACATTCGTTGAGAACATAAGTGACCTGGTTACTTCTAGTAAATATCTATTATTCCCATATGTTATTTCATTCTATTGGGGTGTATATACGCAAGATGTTTGACGATGTATTCCAGTTTCATTCATAAAATCTTTGGGTGTGTTATTGAAATATTTTCTGCCACTGTCTTTTCTTAATATTTTTACTGTAACTTCAAATTGATTTGTTTTATTAAACTAATAAAGTTTCTGATAATTTTTCCTACTTCTGATTTATTTTTTTATCGGCTATATCTATTGATTTATGTTTTATCGGATATATCCATGTGATCTTTGTATGATTATCAACAAAAGTGATAAACCATCTAGAATCATTTATATTTGTTACTATAGTGGGTCCAAAAAGGGTGGGAATTGGAGCAACTGGTGGTTGCTGCTTTGTGACCTTGAGTTCACGGGTTCGAGCCGCGGAAACAGCCTTTTGCACAAAGTGTAAGGTGAACCTGCGTACATCAGATCGCGAAGCGATCCGGCCCCTCCTCGGACCCTACGGAAACGCGGTAGCCTAGTACATCGGGAACGTTTTTTTACTCTAGTGGGTCCAAATGTTTGAGTGTATAAAATTAAATGGTTGTGTTTCATTATATATCTTTGCACTAAAACTAGTTTTCGTTGTTTAACTCAATGCCTAAACATATTGGTAAGGGAGTTGTAAGTGTAACATAGCACCACGGTTTGATAATTATGGCAGGCGTATGTGGAGTTGGTGGATGACGAAGGTAGTTTCATATTTTGGAGCAAAATGTGAAATCTTTTATCTCGGGGGTTTCATCGCTCAGTCCCAAGGAACATATATAGAAGATTCAAATCAGGTGTACACCGGTCTCCTAGATTGGGTGAGATCTTACGCAGTGACTCACACAAGGTGTCTCCTCGCAAACCAGGCCTTCGGCCTAGCAGGAGAGGAGCACCCACACTGTGCGTGTCCCTGAAATCGAACTCTTGATCTCTTAGAACAAATTTCATCTCGAGTACGGACTACGTCTTGGGGCAAGGTAGTTTCATATTTGAGGATACTTATGGTAGATGGATGAGGGGTAGCTATAATTATTTGCTGTCCAAGTGGAATAACAGAAAAAGTGACAGACATATCTCCACCTGTTTTACAGTTCAAAGGTCACCATTTTTCTTATCATTTATTTAAAGGTGATTGTATTGGAACCGCCTGGTGGATGTTACAGCGTAACTGATTCATTGCCAACCTTTATACTTTTCTAGAGCTACAGAATACCTCAATATCTTGTGTTATGATGACATTTTTATTTTAATACAAATACATATGCGTCTGCATATGATATCTCAAAATTTTCATCTACATATGTTATCGCTTCAAGATTGCGTTTTGCGGTATGAGAATATTGTGTCACATTGGTAAGTTCGAGAGAAATATGTGGGTTATATGAAGATGAGGTAACACCACCTATTGACTTAAAGTTTTGAGTGGATATGTGAGGTGACCCAACTTTCAACATGGTATCAGAGCCAATTTAAAATGTGGACAAACACCTTGTCTGGTCCATTTGGTCATTTATTGTCTCTTCTCATCTAAGTCCAGATGGTCATGTCTGGCTTGTGGTTTGTGATCGAAGGCGGGTTCTAAGGCGCGTGTGTATGTCAAGCCACGTTGCCATGTGAGAGGAGATGTTGAGAATATTGTCCCATATTGACCAGTTTGAGAAAAATATGTGGGTTATGTACACCTTGCCTGTCCCATTTGGCCATCTATTGTCTTCTCTCACCCAAGTCCAGATGTACATGACTGGCTTGTGATTTGTGATTGAGGGCGGGATTTAAGGCGCGTGTGTATGTCAAGCCACGTTGTCACGTCAGAGCGGATATTGAGAATATTGTCTTATATTGACAAGTTTGAGAAAAATATGTGGGTTATATGAGAATGAGTAGATATAAGTCTCATCTCATGTAATCGATTAATACGATTGCTTGAATGACATAACTTTCTTTTATCCGGCAATATTTTATGGAACAACTATAACCAATTGTTTCTTGACACATGAAACAAAATATATGTATATATATATATATATTGACCTTTGTCATGACCCATAGCAAGCAAGCTCTTTCGCATAGCGTTTTTGTTTAGGCGGTTATGTATGTTAGAGCACTTATTACACCATAAACAATTGAAAACTTCTTTGTTTGATTATTATATATTTGGAAGTTCTTGTTATCAGGAAAAAAGAAACAAAAGAAAAGGACAAAGATAGAAGGTTACAAACGTCCATCAGTATATAAAATACTCATGTACATTCTTTAACTTTTTGAAGCATAGTGTCCAAGGTGACATCTTGTTTTAACACAACAATTTTTATCTTCCTAATCGTTTGACATATTTTACTAACTATCATCAAACAGTAAATACTTTACACACATATCTCTATTACACATGTAACTTTCAAATTCTTAAAGGAAAAAGTTCAAACGTACAAAAATTGATACTTATATTACAACCAATTTATCTTGAAGAGTATACGTATATCACTTTTAATGTTTTACGTGTAGCTATTGACTTTTAGTGTTTTCCCCCTTTTTCTAATAGTTAGGAGAACAAGTGACAAAGTGGGTCTGACGACAAAGATCGTCCATAGCTCCAAAAGTCGTCCTCGTTCTCATTACCATTTTGACAGTATACCTTCGGCTGCCCATTCAATTGCGACGCCACCAGCCGATCGAGCGCCGCCCAGTCACTAATCCCATCTCCTCTCTGATGATCATATTCTGACACTGTCCCATGATTACCACAACCCTCCATTTCTTGCACCATGACATCAGCATTTATAGGACAATGGTCCGTTAGATTAACATTGTAGCATGAGCTATTATTGTCTTGAGCAGAAGTTAAGCTTAAAGGGTTCTCAAGTGGTGGCAGGTGCTTGAATCCGGATTCGAAACCCTCGTGGAGGTTGAACTGGTTGGTGGTTAAATAACTGTGGTAGATGTTGTCGGATTCGTACATGCATGATCTTTTCATGCATACTAGGAGTCCATTTAGTGTACTCGTGGTGTCTAAGGAGTTGCATGGGTTTTGGTTGCTTCCCACAGCCTTGAGGTAGTTCTTTTTCTTGAAAACGCGGCAGACTACCCATCCGTCTTCTGAACTTGCTGTCTCTCCAAGCCATAGTGAACCAGAGGCCTGTATGTACAGTCTGTATGTCATTATCTCCTTTAACAAGAAAATCATACGACAAGTTTTATTGTGATCAATGAAGAAATATTTAGAATTTAATAATAAATAAGATAAAAGAATTACTGACAAGTAATAGTAATGATAATAAATGTGTAAAACAGTGGGTCCGTCTATAATATTACGTTTCATATTTATTAGTGAATAACTATGACTAGAAATTACTTATGGACCTTAATAAAATTTACCAAATGGTGAATGGGTATCAATAACTTTATAGGTCATCGTCTTTTAACGACTACACGCTTTTGGTTCCGAAGTACTAGCTTTTATCTTGGTTCTGTACCGTTCTATTAACCTCTAGTGAGTTACAGACAGAGTTCGAAAAGGTCTTACCTGCTCATGCAATCTTCATAATAAGTAAGCCGGATTAACTAAACTAAATTTCATATCATTACTTAAGCAAAGGTCTTGGCGTCCATGACCTTGGGGTGTAAGTATGAGATAGATCTACTTACCTCTTGCAGGCCTGATCTAATTGATCAGGTCATGTAGGAACATAAGCAATCAGTAGTCTTAATCGTTCGCACAACATACCAAAAAGCTTCGCTCTAGTGACTAGACTTACCTGCCGGACTGTCCAGATCCCACGAGTGAGTCGAAAGTTGGATCCTCATTGGATCTCACCTGAATCGCCCCATCTATCCTTTAATAGTTGATTCTTATCTAATGAAATATTATGGACCAAGGAAAATTGCAAAAAAAAAAAAAAACTGTTTTTTTAAACGGAGATCCCATGTACGTTGTTCTGTTTGTAATAAAAATAGTTGTGCATCACTTGAGTTTGATCCTTCCACAGTGACTAGGATATGAGGGAAAACACACACACACTTAAAATAGGCGTTTTCCTCAAAATACCAACTGTTATATTTCCCTTATTAGCGTAAAGTATATATATTATGTACATACATGGTAATAGTTATGAATACATTGGAACGACTATGCGGGCAGAAAATTAAGAAAGAACTTGCAGTATATGTTGGTTGAACCGATAATTTAGAGAATAATTACCATTATGAGAAGTCTTCGGTCCCAACTTTAGGACTTCCACACATATAAGCTACAAGTGGTCACACACACACAATATATATATAACAACAATACTTCACTCCAACGCATCTCATACCTCATTTAGGGGTTTTATGTACAATCGTGTGATCATGCTTTGCTTTTAAACATGTCATGAACCTTAATAACGTAAATGTTTTTGAATGTCCGTGGTTCCATGTCCAACGTTTGTAAATAATAAACTAATTAACGCAAAAAGTACTTTTTAAAATCGGACAATTTCCAACTTTTATTGCCATTGTCATCGACGGCTGACCAATATTGCTATGATGAGTAAAAAAGAAAAAGAGCTTACAGCAGTGAAGTCTTGGGAGTGATCATCAAGTTCCATTCTATACTCATGCATGATCCAGTCTGACTTTTGGCCATGAGGGGCTCTTCCTTTATAGAAAACAAGAGTCTTTCTCATACCGATCCTTTTGGAGTTGCTATATATCGCTTTATCTCTGCCGGTAGCCTTCCAGAATCCGGCCACAGTGGCACGGTTAGTTCTAGTTCCTGTTGGGTACTTTTTGTCTTTGTGGCTGAAGAAATACCAATCATTCTGCGGTCCTGATCCAATTCTGCATTTCTCTGTCAATTATTCATCATAACCATTCATTATGTTGGAACATATGTGACACGCATTCCTTCTCAAGAAAGAATAAAAGATTAACATGATATACAATTTATAAGTCTAAGTAGTAAATATTAACTTGAATTAGTATGTTGGAATAAGAGAAGATGAAGATAAAAGCTCAAATGTTGATAATATTTAACTTATCAACTGTAAGCCTACACAATAATAGTGTAGTTATTTAAATGCTAAAATACAAACGACATTAATGAAAATAAACATAACAAAGAAATGCTCATTATAATAATGGTAGAAATGACACTAAAACATTACATAGAAACATAATGGTATTAGTGATTATTCCGAAGCTGCGTTGCACTGGCACAAATGTTACGGTTGCGACCTGATTGGTGGCATATATCACACATTTGCGAATACGTTCGATCCATTTCACAACGTATTCAAGTTGATGTAGGCATCTCGTGTGCATGTTTTCTACGAACCGGGTTAGCTTCAAGCTAGAACGGCGATGGAGATCAGTATGTGGAGTGTTCAACAGACAAAACAAATCATTGTGGGCGTTTAACATCGGTTGATATGAGTAGAAAGGAGCAACCAACTCCAATGTCACACTGTATGTGTTTACATACTTGAATAGCATGTGAATAAGGCATGTGGTAAAGCTAAAATTTACCACAAGTACAAGTTTTTTCAAGCAGATTGACAGTATGTGCAACACCACCACCATCTGCCATCAATCGAGTGACAACTTCATGCACACCTGCTCGTCTGTCGTAAGCCTAAATGATGTGTTTTCTGGCATTGCTCTCGTTGTACATAAATCGTTTCTGCATATTCATTGGTCATCTATCCCCGCTGTTAGTATGAGCAATTGCTTCTTGCTGTTTCTCATCAAACAGCTTCACTGTTCTTTTGAAAATTGCTTGAACACAAGTAGTCATCGTTAAACACCTAGCCCCCTTAAAGACATTGTTCCACAACTTTAAATAATTAATTGTCATTATATAATATTTATGCCACCATCATGCGACCATGTCCATGCATCAAGCAAATTTTGCATAAGATAATGATATGCATCTTTATTCAGCGCCTTCATCTTCTCCATATATTCTGTAAACTTGTGCACCTTTTGTTTTGATGCAGCAACCTATAGAATAGTTGCTAATACTTTACCAGGAAACATATATGTAGAAATTGATTGCACATGACTTCAACAATAAGATCATACATTGTTTATAAAATGTATAAGTTTATTGTCTAAAGACTTACGTGAAAAATGCGATCTGATGTGATGGAGACAATATTTGTGATACGCATAAGGTGGTTGCCATGTGAGATGTGATCAAATCGCTGCTTGAAGGCTAGTGGATCTATCCGAAATCAAACATACAGCTTTCATATCGTCGATTACATACTTACGCATGTTCCTAAGCTCATCAATAATAGCATAAGCAAGCATAAATATATGGTCACCCGCATCAACCCTAATAGAAATCATTAGTTTCTTGTTGTTCTTACCATACAAATGCGTACGGTCAATTGATATCAGTGGGCGACAATGCGGAAACCCAAGATTCAACATTTTTAGTGCCTAAAAAACTGTATCAAACACCTTCATATAAACAATGCTCAAGTTTGGATCATACCTTTACCGGACAATCGTTTCTTTGTTTGATGCTTCAAGGAAAGCCATGAACGAGGCAAATCACGGAAATATTTGAGCCAATCACCATATATCATTGTCATTTCTGCCTCCCCGCCCCCAAACGTTTTTTGTAGTTGATGTCCAACTCAAGCTCCCCTTTACAGTTTCTCAAACATCTTATGTCACATTCTGACTAATGTATTCTCTAATCATTCTCTCAACCATGTTTTAGTCAATGCTCTTATGATTTACTGTGATGCTTGTATTTGTACAACTATGATATTTGTGGAATATGCCAATCTTTCAGTAATTATGCATTTGTCTCAAACTTGTTCCAGAAAGCCATTAACAATCATGTGTCATTTAATTTGTGCATCTAACATACCAATTTTTTTGGTAAACTAGACACCATTTTGTGGAATTAGTTTTGCTTTACGAACCATAATTGCACGACATGCTTCATCCCATGTTTGGTTCTGAACATCATTTTCAACTCTCATTTATTTACTGTATTTCTTCTTCTATAACCGTTTTTTTGTCCTACCCCGTCCATGAATTACAATGTCTTCTGACTGGTCAACGTCTTCAAGAAATGGAACATTCGCGTCCAGATAAGGCACTGCTGTCTCATACCCCTCTGTTTCGTCTTTCTCTTCTTCAAGATCCTCTAAAAACTCTTCTTCATTGTCGATGCCCTCCTCTGGTGCAACTCATCACATCGTAATCGTCGTTTTCTTTGCCCACTGGATTTTCCACCAGCACCTGTGATGAGTTGCACCCTCGTGGATTACTTCCAGATGTTCCAACAATATCGACAAAATAACCTTGTGGACATTGCACCAGGTATTGTCCACGTTTGACGGATTTATTGACGCTCACCTCTACATCCAAAACTTTTAAACAATGTATTAGAATGTCTAAGACGGACTCGAGATTTTCTTCATCTGAAATACGAAAAGCATTATAAAAATTTGGGGGACAGCTGTCGATCAAGGGACACGGCACAAAAGATCCAATCAGAGTCTTATTTTAACTCGTTGGAGAAACTCCAATATGATATGCTACGAGGAACCCTCATCATTTTCGTGGGATTCATATGATACACATCCATTGCTCAATAGCAAGATTAGCCTCCGAAATACAACAATATTTGAATAGGTAGATATGTCATTTTATCTTATTGGACATGCTACAAATATTTTTTTTTGATAATAATATGAGATGTTTTAGGTTGGAGAAATTGAGATATTTCTGTAAGAAAAAAAACATGCACAAAACAGTTTTGGCAGAACCGTCACAAAACGATTTTGTCAAAACCATATTCTCTGGCACGTTATAGTGTTGACAAAACAATCATGTATACATTTGGATTTTTCTCACAGAAGTGGATTTCTTTTATTAGAACTACTATATTTTTTTTCTCTCTGCTCAATTTTACATATTATCAAACTTCTTGTTTGTCTACACGTATGTCCTTTTTTTCAGGTTTTGAAATTCAAAATGTTGAATTCAAGTAAACTCCCATAATATATAGATCACTAGAACTGTATAAATATACATAGGATATGGCTCAATGATTTTGGTGGCAGAAGTTCGAGAGAATGGTGAGAGTTTGATTCTTGTCTCAATCACGATTTTCGACTCTCTTTCCAAGTAAACGCATGGTATTGGAGCTTTTGGCTGTCTGAGCAGTTCAAACTCTGTCATAGCGGGTCTTAGATACTTGAATTTCATCCCTATCGCGCAGTGGATAGGTTTGGTTTGGGTTTCAGTCATAAACTTTTTTTTTCTACAATTGGATAAATAGCGAAAGTCTCTCCAAAAAGAAACACCATAGCACCAAACAGATTGCGACATGTCATTGAAAGGATAAAAAAATAATAACAATGCCAATTCATCTTTTTGAATAGTCCAGAAATAACTATGGGTCGATTTGGTAGTTATCAAATAAAAGAATGACACATTAGAGATACAACGGTGGCAGTGGAAAAATTTAATACTTTTTTATTTTAATCAAACCACGCTGACATTGTGTTTCTCATACCGGCATAAATATCAATAGTTACGAATCGACTACAACAAAAATATTGTATAATTATGTCTATTTTAAAGACAATCAATCACCTAAAATGACATTCTTTCTTATTTTTTTTGTTTTCCATTCCAATATAGGGTATTGTTGGATAATTTCCTCATTGGATTAGGATTCATAAGTAGTAGGAACTAAAGATAGAGTTATTATCTTAAGATTTCTTAACTTGTCTTTATCTATTCTAGTTAGGATTTGTTTTAATGATGTTTATCTAGTCCTAGTAGGGTTTGATTTTGATTAGACTAGTTGGTCTATAAATAAAGGGGGCCAGCCATAGTAGATGGTGCCTCAAGAGCGCCAAGAGCGCCAAGAGTGCCAAGCGCCAAGAGTGCCAAGGCCAAGGGTGCCAAATACCAATCCCGGGTAGGGTGATTGGTGAGTCAATGCCGGGTAGAGTCATTGACAAGTGGCGGCGAGTACTAGTTCGGTTTTGAGTTATTTTCCGAACATCAATAAAGTGTGTTGTGCTTTATACGCGTTGTGTTCTTGAATCCGTTGTTTACTTCAATTGGTATCAGAGCCGAGGTTGTTTGAAGAGGGAGGAGCCACCGTGGAGGGTTGCCGTGTGTAGGTTGATCCCGTGAGGTGGTATCAGAGCCGAGGTTGTTTGAAGAGGGAGGAGCCACCGTGGAGGGTTGCCGTGTGTAGGTTGATCCCGTGAGGAGATTGTCGTGTTCTTCGTATCAACAAGGGCCGGATTCATTGCGTGCTAGTAGAAGATCTGCGAGTCTTCAAACACAACAAAAAGGGGGGAAAAGGGTGCCGCCACAAGCCGAAAGGAATCGGCCGAATTGTTTTGTCACAGCTGAAAGGAAGCAGCTGACGTGATTTTTCACAGCCGAAAGAAATAAAGGAATCGGCTAATCTTTTTATTTCAAAAAAAAATAAAAAAAAGGGCCGTGGTTTAACACTTGGAATCAAGTGTTTTTGATGGTGGATATTATATGTTGCTGCGCGATTATATTCCCAATTGTTTGGTCAATCAGATCATTGAGAGAGACTTCAAAGATCGATGGAAAGGCCGCGAAGGAGTTTGGGAAGCGAAAGTCTCATGAGAAGATTGATTCCTAATTCATATTCGGAAATTAAGGGGAAGATTGTTGGATAATTTCCTCATTAGATTAGGATTCCTAAGTAGTAGGAACTAAAGATAGAGTTATTATCTTAAGATTTCTTAAGTTGTCTTTATCTATTCTAGTTAGGATTTGTTTTAATGATGTTTATCTAGTCCTAGTAGGGTTTGATTTTGATTAGACTAGTTGGTCTATAAATAAAGGGGGCCAGCCATAGTAGATGGTGCCTCAAGGGTGCCAAGAGCGCCAAGAGTGCCAAGGTCAAGGGTGCCAAATACCAATCCCGGATAGGGCGATTGGTGAGTCAATGCCGGGTAGGGTCATTGACAAGTGGCTGCGAGTACTAGTTCGGTTTTGAGTTATTTTCCGAACATCAATAAAGTGTGTTGTGCTTTATACGCGTTGTGTTCTTGAATCCGTAGTTTACTTCACGACACACTCTTTTTTTTAACTTTAGAATATGATGGAATAAAACAAAATGACTCGCTAAATTAGATACGCTTCTTATATTTTGAAGTAGCACTTGATCGAAATAGCTATACGCAATTTTCATTATGAGTCATAAGGAAACAACCTCAGTGTATTTCTAATACATGGGTATGGTTGCGTACATCCGACCCCTATATTCCACCATATACAGAAACTTCTGAGACAACGGAGTAATGTTGTTATGGTTGTCTTTCTTTATATAACTTTGACGTAATTGTATAAGAAGTAATTCATGGTGACATGGAAGGCTGAGTTAACCCAAGAGTTTGATTACCCCCATTGCAGTAGTTAAGACCATGTATTCTCTGAAATGTGGGGACAAAAGAATAGCACAAGAATGGGATGAGATCTCCTCACCCCTCTTTTCCTTACTCCACTGTTCATCATCCGACACGTGGTAGAAGAAGGGGTGGTGAGGCTAGATACGGGTGACACTCATCTAGTCTCACCATCTCCTCCTGACGCTACGTGTCAGACGGTGAGCAGTGAGGTAAAGAAAAAAGGGGTGAGATGATCCCGTCTCCACAAGAATACTCTTTCTGTCTATGAGATAGAGGTCTGATAAAGATAAACTAACCTTGAATATCCCAGGGCTCAAACTTATTAAGATCAACTTCAGGGATAACATCAAGATCAATCTTCTTGGAGTTCACTTTCTTCCTCAAGTAGTACCTCAGCAGCTCTTCCTCCGTCGGATGGAACCGGAACCCCGGCGGCACCTGAGATTGCCCATTCACTGCAAAATTCACTTGAGGTTCCCCCATTGTTTTTCGCATTTTATTCGATCTAACTCACCATTGAAAACCAATGCTGCTTATGAATTGAAGAAGAAAGAAAATATTTGGACACAGTTTGTAAGTTCAAAGGGATGGAACATACATATATATATACACATACTGCTAAATAGAACAACATCATTATCTCATTGTTTTAGATGCTTCTGTCTATAATGGAGTGTGAGTGGTTGGATATATGTAATCATACTCACACAGAAATTGCTTCTTAATGATCTATAAAGAAAATTACGTCAAACTGCTACTAATATATAACACTAAATCTAGCGCTGGGACCGGGCAGCATTAGTCCAAAATTGCATGAGAAAACTATGGCTTCCAGGTGGTTGGCATATCACGCCCATCACTTTTTTGTCTTCCGACAATGATTTCTACTACAAAAAATTAAAAATAAGAAACATCACACTTATAATTCTTTCTTATACTTATTTAGTTTGTAAGTTTCAACATTTTTTGTGTTGTGCGAAAGAAATCAAAAAATATGCAAGAAAAACCAGAAAACATATTAAATAATACATATATTTACTTAGTTCAGTGATGTAACCATTCTACAGCAATACACTTGCTTTGGACGTTAAGAAACAAGTGCTTATTTGAGGATGATTTTGATCTACCATATGAGAATATTATAGTGCGTACAATCTATGAAAGAGCGAGAAACATTCGCCTTGCATGATCCTCTATGCATAGCACTGGCATAACATAGACAGTTAGTTAGTTTACTTTGTTTTTGCATCAGATGTAACAGTATGTAAATATTGACGGTTGATGTGAATAAAATGATCACAAGCCAAAAAAAAATAATTAGGATTCTGGTTTTTATTAATGTTGTAATTTTGTCCTGCATGGTATAATGAAATTGTGTCATGTTGCCCTGTAAAAGTATGCATCGCCAAGAAAACGAAAATTTTTGTCTTCAATTTTTCGCTTCCATTAAACAGCCGATTAATAGGATAACTTTGATAGTATTTTATTTTATTTTATTTTATTTTAAGCATGGTAGTAAAGTGTTGCTCTTTTCTATTTGATACATAGCAAACTAATTTTAATTTAGGCAATCACTAGCTACTTAAGATATTGATAATCGCTTAATTAATAAAATAAAGAAAAAATTAGTAGCTATTCTTTAAAATAAATATTCAACTATGTTGTGTCACCAAATTAGCACTCACTTTTAATTATTTATATCTGAATAGTTCATACCAGAAACTTTTCATATCTTTCCGCAAGCGTTATCATTTTCCTAGGTTCACCTAACACGGTTTCCATGTTAAACATTTGCATTAGTTATAAAAGTAATATACGTCTTGTCATATTGGAGTAAAGTTGGTTTTGAATTCAATATTTTATTATATGGACTCTACTATTTAACGTAGATATTTTATTTGTCAATAAATGGATGTTACTTATTATTTAACAAAATTTGTCGGGTTCGACTTGCATCATTTGATCCATTTTCACACTCGGGTCCTAGAATACTTTTGATACTTAAAAGGTTTGCCGCCAATGTATGTGTACTAAGATCACCTAACATGCATTAAAATCATGGGCTCGGTTCAGATCTAGAGACGTTCTGGATGAGGCAGAATATGAAGTCTTCAATCACGTGTCGCTATGTGTAAAAGAGACAACTTAAACCATTTTTTTTTAATTTAAAAAAAACAGTTTTTACACGTGGCGACGCGTGATTCAAAGCCTCATATTTTGTTTCATCCAGAGCCTCTCCCGATCTAAATGGCATTGGGCTACGCATCCACCTCAAACTATGACGTTCGACCTTAAAATCTGTTAGAAAGCTGCTCTTCAGACAAACTAACCAACTCGAGAAGTCGACATGATTGACTATGAAAATTTCATCGGAAAAGCTTATAAGTTTTTTCTTACCTGCTAAAATTTACACATCTCCTGTTACTAAATTAATTTGTTATGTTTCTTTCTCGTTTACTTATGGCATATAATATTTGGTCTATCTTATGCATCTAATATAAGCAACTTCTTGTTTTAACTTTATCATTCTATAAATTTACATACTTTCCATTTCCAATTGAGTAAAAGACATACTCTTAATTAACTTTGGAATTTGATGGAATAAAACAAAATGACTCATTAAGTCGACTACGCTTCTTATATTGTGAAGCAGTAGTTGATTGACACAGCTTGACGCAAGTTTCATTATGGGTCATCGGAAAACAACTCCCGTGTGTTTCTAACACATGGGTATGGTTGTGTACATCCGACCACCTCCATACCTTATCATAAACGAGAACCTCTAAGGCAATGAGGTAATGTTGTTGTTGTATTCCATACCTTTACATATCGTTTTTCCTTGCTTGAAACCGCTTAGTTTTGTTTTGCTCAAATCACCCATATTTTTCCCTCTTTTTTTGTGTGTGTGCGCTGTATGGAGCATGAAAACAGTTCGATTATCGGCTTTGACTTCCACTTGATCACATTTCTCCTTTTTCCTATTGTTGTAATGTAAGAACGTGATACAAATTGGTCTATGACTTCTGTAGTCTTTTTGTGATTTGTGAAATAATAAATATTTCTTTACTGAAATACAGTGCATAAGTTTCAATAATGGACAAGTCCCCTTATATCACGCGGGAAAAAATGATGAATAGCACGTCACAAAATTATGGAAGAGAGAAAATAATACATCAAATTGTACCTTTCAAAAAAAAAATGAGGCAATGGATTCGAGTTCAAGTGACTAAAATGAAATGCTACTCAATCGCTAGAGCAATAGGTTTTTTAAAAAAATGTATACCCGTTTTCTCTTATTCCCATGGATTGAACTATGAAGATACAGTCAGGGAGATGGACTGTATCTTCATAGCTCCCGGTAAGGTGGATCATTTCCCGGGAACTATGAAGATACAGTCAGGGAGATGGACTGTATCTTCATAGTTCCCGGGAAATGATCCACCTTCCCGGAAACTATGAAGATACAGTCCATCTCCCTCTGACATCTTTTGCTTTTACAATTGATGAAATTAAGCCGCCATCGTCCCTCATTTTTCAATATGCTTTTGGTTTTTGGAAAAAGAAAGAGAAAAGCAAAAAAAAAAAAAATGACCATTTTGATAATGAAATTCAGAAGGCATAATAACATATCTAGGTTTGTAGTAATTTTATTGTGGTCATGGAGCAACTAGTGGCTTAATAAAATGATGATAGATAAGTTTTATGTACATGCAAGCAAGTGGGTGATTGACCGAAACAAGAAGTGCATAAATATTCTACGCATTTCATTGGTCGTGAATCAATTAATCATACTTACTCATTGACTATTTTAAAATTTGTGCTAGGTTTGTGAGTATGGACAATTGAAGGAATTGTCAGCATACAAGTTACTTACACTTTATAATTTATATCGGTCCAAAATCTTGTGACGTAATATTTATATAAAACGAAAGTTTATTTGTTGAATCTTCAAAATCTATCCATTTACATATATAAAACGCAAAACGAAATAGATAAATATCAATATAATTTTATGTGACTAAGGTTCATACACGAAGACGGTAGATAAACTGGACAGACATGAGACAAAAACACTGAAATGAGTAATATGTCCATGTTGAAGGAGTAAAGTTTCGGTGACGCGCAGGTAAAGGAGGAAACGGTGACGCGACCAATAGTGGAGACATGTGTCAAACTGTAATAGATTTTTTTTTTGCTTTTCACAGGAGGTCGTGCGTCGGCCCTCTATTGGCCGTGTCACCGCCTCCCTTCTTCCCCGCGCGTCACTGAATCTAGTTCGTGTGGGAAGGGAGCAGTATTTCAGTTACGAGGTGGTGTTGGATGAGTGTAGGCATTTGATAATGGTGATTTAGAAACTAATGTTTCATTAGTAATGATTTCTTCCACTAATCGTGACCCTGCAACCACTTCTCTCTACCTTCCTCATCTTCACGCCTAATTGATACTTGCAGTTGGTTGAAGTGTTGAAATTTTAATCCTTCTTCTTGTGTTTCATCATGTATGCATCGCACTCTATCACCCTTAGTTTTCACCACTTTCTGAATTGATCATCATGATTAGATGTCAAGCATCATTTGGCTTGTTTATCATCATCCCATACTCAAGGACACACTCTTCTTTGACTTTAGAATATGATGGAATAAAGCAAAATGACTCACTAAATTGGTTGTGCATCTTATATTGTGAAGTAGCAGTTGATCGACAAGACGCAATTTTCATTATGGGTCATCGGGAAACAACATCTATTGTTTCAAACACATGAGTATGGTTGCATACATACGACTCCTCATACCCTGTTATAGACGGAAGCCTAGGCAATGGGGTAATGTTGTTGTTGTTGTATCATCATCCCACTCAACATCTGTGTGTTTCTAACACATGGATGTAGTTGCGTACATCCGATCCATCCATATCCCATCATAGACGGGAGCCTCTACGGTAATGAAGAAATGTTGTTGTTGTATCATCATCCCATCTCAACTCTTATGACTGTGTATCGATTTAATTATGCATTTTCTTTAAATGTAGTTGGAAATCTTGAGGGTTAAATGCATGTTCAAACTAAGCATTTAAGTTTATCTGGAGTCAAATTTAAGAATTTTTTAAATTTCTTTATGATTTGATCAAAGCTCAAATTTCTTTATGATTAAATTTTTTAAATTTTCTTTATGATTACAGATTATTTTTTGTGAACTGGTCACCTTTTTGCAGCATGCACTGTAATCTACTGAATTGTCAAGGATAAAAAGAATGATGAAACATGAGATACGTACATCAGTCATACAACTTGATTTAGCGGCTCTTTCCAAAAGGCGGGAATGTAAATAAAAAACATCCCCTGGATAGCTTCACATCCTGGAGGTCTTCGTAATAGAAGAGACATTTGGCGATAAGCTTGTGCTTGTTTGGAGAGATCATCATAAATGATTGAAGCGTGTCGTTTACGGTACATAAAAAATTCAGCCAGAGCTACCCCTGTATAAGGAGCAAGATATTGTAATGTAGCAGGGGAATCCGCCGTTTCAGCTACCACAATAGTATATTCCACCGCCCCCCCTTTCCTATAAAGTAGTAACTACTTGAGCTACAGAAGATGCTTTTTTTTTTTTTGCTCGAAATCCGGATCTCATTAATAAAGCCAAAAGTAATTACAAAATACACATTAACTTAAAAAGAAAAACCGCCTACTGCCTTTCCCAAGGCTCCCCTTCCCAATGTACATTAATAACCCCACCATTCTCCTGGAAGTGGAGGGGTCATACACCGTTTTCGTTTGCTTCCTCAGGATGGTTTCCATTGAAGAACTACATCCTCAGGCATCTCCTCATTTTGCTGGCCCTTCAGGATGTCATTAGCCTCCTTCTTAATCCGTTCAACTAGAACGTGTTTTGGTGGTATGCCCTTTTGATTGCCATGATAGATTTCGTTACGCCAAAACCATGCATTCTTGATTCCTTCCCGAAATTGATACTGACATATGTGCATCTCTGTCCTTCTTTCAGATTTCTGTTT
This sequence comes from Eustoma russellianum, assembly GCA_036186865.1. Classification (NCBI taxonomy): domain Eukaryota; kingdom Viridiplantae; phylum Streptophyta; class Magnoliopsida; order Gentianales; family Gentianaceae; genus Eustoma; species Eustoma russellianum. Next base: position 3,373,989 of record AP025064.1, on the reverse strand, counting down.
GAGGCACCAGTCAACCCAGCTGTCACTATTTTGGTGTTGAAAGAAGCCTTCTTGAAGACATGCAGGTATGATTTCACGCCAAATACCCTTAATCCAGTTACAGTCTCTAAAGGCATGCTCAATCGTTTCATCCTTTTGTCTGCAGATTGGGCATGTTGTGTTCACTAGGATTCCCCTATGTTTAAGTGCCATTAAGGTAAGCACCTTCCTGTGTTTAATTTGCCAGAGGAGTAGGCTTCCGGAGGGTGGCCCCTTCATTTTCCAGATTAATGCCCAGGTTGATTCGCCGATTCTTGGTGAATCCCTGGAATTTTGGAGCTTATAAGCCTCTGCCATTACTTTCTTGGCTTGTACTTTTTTTTCTCTCTCTCCCGTGTCGTGTATACCTTCTTGTCTACAGATCTGCTGTAAGATCGTCATTGCATGTCGCATACTCCTCCAAATGTGTGAAGCATTTGCGTTGGGTTTGTTTTCTTCAATGGGGCTACCGTATTTGGCCCAGAGGATTTCAGCCCATAAATCATTTTTGTTTTGCATCATTCTCCATCCTAGTTTCACCAGTAGGGCCGTGTTTAATTGCTTCAAGTTTTTAATCCCCAGACCCCCGTCTTCTTTCGGAGTACAAACAGTGTGCCAATTCACGGGGTGGATCTTGATCTGATTGTCAGTATCACCCCATAGAAATTTACGACATATTCTGTCCAAGTGATTAATTGTTGTTCTTGGAAATAGGGCTGTCTGCATGTAGTACTGTGGTATGGTCGTTATCACAGATTGCAGTAGGACAAGTCTTGACATTCTAGACATCACACTCCTTTTCCATGTCCCCAATTTGCTTCGAACCTTGTCAATAATAGGTTGAAAGGTCTGGGGTGTAACTCTTGATTGTAGGAGAGGCATTCCCAGGTACTTTCCCAGATTATATACAGCAGGGATGTTGAATTGAGCACTAAGTGCCTCTCTTAGATCCCGCGGTGTGTTAGGAGAAAAGAGCACACTAGATTTAGCCGTGTTGACTTTCTGTCCCGACCAACTACAGAACTCAGTCATGATGTCCTGCATGACTTTGGCCTGTTTATTCGTTGCTTCCCCAAATAGAATGAGATCATCTGCAAACATTAGATGAGAGACTTGGGGACCCCGGCAAGTGACCTTAAACGCTTTCCAGTTCCCCATTTGTACATTTTTTGAAATGTTCTGTCCCAACGTCTCCATGCACAGCACAAATAGGTAGGGTGCGAGGGGGTCACCTTGCCTCAAGCCTCTAGTAGGTGTGAAGGCATCCAATTGTTCCCCATTGAAGAGCACCCTAAGGGAGCTCGAAGAGAGGCAGTACATCACTACTTCGATCATAGCTTGGCCAAGTCCAACACTATTAAGGATTTGTCTCAGATATCCCCAATCCATCCTGTCATAAGCCTTCTCTAGGTCAATTTTCACTGCCATCACCCCCTTTCTCCCCTTCCTCAGTTTCATAGAGTGGAGGACTTCCTGGGCAATTACAATATTGTCAATCCCTTGCCTTCCTGCAACAAAGCTGCACTGATTATCCTTGATCAGTTTAGGGAGAACAACCTTTAGTCTGTTTGCTACAATCTTGGTCACCACTTTAACAATGGTGTTGCATAGAGATATTGGTCGTAGTTGTGTAATCCTCTCCGGGGCTTCCTGCTTTGGGATAAGTGTGATAAGGATGTGGTTCATATTGGGGTCAAACTTTCTATCCCGGAACACTTGGATCACGAATTTAATAAGCTCATCACCAATCACGTGCCAGTATTTTTGAAAGAATATAGGCGGCCATCCATCAGGGCCTGGGGTTTTATATGCTCCAAGCTGTTGAACAGCAACTTGTATCTCATGGGGGATCACATCTCTGTTGAGACCCTCAAGCTCACCTTCAGATAGTGTAGGGAAGTTTATTTTGTGGGGAGGGCATGGCGTTGTGGGCTGTGCAGTGTACAGTTCCTTGTAGAAACCAGTAGCAATTTCCTTCAGTTCATCCTGGTCGTCTGTCCAGACATTGTCTCCATTTAGCAGCCTGCCAATTCTGTTCCTACGTCTGCGGTGTATAGTTGTTATATGGAAATATCTCGTATTTCGTTCCCCAGCAGTTAGCCATTGCAATCTAGATTTTTGAAACCAAAACATTTCCTCCTGCTTCAGAATATCGTTATATTCGTCGATAAGCTCACGTTCCAGAATAGGTAGAAACCTTGAGGGCCTAATGTCCTTACTTTTCTGGATGCCCCCCAGTCTGGATAGACACCGGGATTTCCTTTGAAAGATATTCCCAAATACTTCGGTGTTCCAAGCTTTCATCTTGGTCATTAGGTGCTCCAAGCTATGTTGCATCGGCTGGCTTTTCCTCCAAGTGCTTTCAATGAACTTCCCAAAGTCCCGATGTTCCAGCCAGGCTAGCTGGAACCGAAAGATTTTATTTTGTGGAGGATTAGTAGGTCCATCCAAATCAAGGCAGATGGGATGATGATCGGAGTGAGTACATGGTAGATGATGTAGAATAGCATGCTAAAATCTAGTCTGCCACCTTCTGTTTGCCCAAGCCCTGTCAATTCTCTCCATGATATTGTCATCCTCGTCTCTAAGGTTGGTCCATGTGAATGTTGGACCAGAATATCCCAAGTCAATGAACTCACAAGCATTAATCATTTTCCATATCCCAACATCATCTTTCGTTCTAGCTGCTCTGCCGCCCCTTTTGTCTGTTTGTGGGAGGATCTCATTACAATCCCCGATAAGACACCAAGGCATGGTGATGGTGTTTTGTATTTGGGCAAAGTATTCCCAGAGTTGCTCCCTTTCTTGTCTCACTGGTGAGGCATAGATGAGGCTAAGGACCCAGTTGGGTTTATTATTTCGTACTACCGCCATGTTTATGTACTGGTGATTATAACTTAGAGTTTCTAAGCTAATTTGATCGGTATCCCAGAAACACCAAATACCCCCCTTAAAGCCCCTTGCTTCAACCGCAAAGAGGTGGGTGAAATGGAATGCTTTCAGAATTCTTTGGCCTTTCTGACTCTCAACTCTTGTTTCAACTAAACATAAGACTGCAGGTTTATGTATCCGGATAATTTCCTTAAGATTACGGAAGAACTTAGAGGAGTTAGCTCCTCTGCAATTCCATACTAGAACCTTCATTGGGAAACGTTCTGGAGTGTTTGCAGGTTCCCCTGCGAGGTGTCTCTATCCACCATATTGATGTCGTACTTAGTAGCATTAACTGGCTCGTCAATAGCATGGCCCTTGTCTGTCTCGGGTATCATTTGGTATGTCCCATCGGGAGGTTGTTCTTTGGTGTTAGTAGTTGGGTATATGTATGGGTCCTTGTTTGATGTAGTGTTTGTGTGTTCGTTCCCGGTGTGTTCTATTTGTAGACTGGTATTGTTGATCTGTGTATGAGTGTTGGATATACTAGTGTTTCCTTGTGTTTGCCAAATAAGTCTGTTTGGGGTGTATTCTGTTGGGCCCAGGGTTTTGACTTGGTTGGGGTCTTAATTTTCATGTGTTGGTTGTTTTCTGTTCTGGTTATGGGTCACTTTGGTCTTTGGTTTTCTGCTCAGTTGAATGCCTCTGGCCAGTTTTGGGCCACTACTTGGTTGCTTCTTGGTCATGGTTGTGCTTTGGGCTTGCTGGTCATAACGTTGGGCTTCATTAAATTTAGCTATGAGATTATCCATTTCCATTTCTTCTGGGTCCTCTTCATTATCCAGAATTACAAATCTGGATCCTGTAGTTATCAGCCCTTTATTTGGCTTGGTACTGGGAGCACGTGTATCCTTACCTTGCTGGGCCCCCTTCCCTTTCGTCTGTCCCCCCTTCTGCGCACCTGTTACACCCGTCTGCGCACCTGTGCCTGGGGTACGTTCAGACTGTCTGGCTGTTTTGTCCTGTTCCAGCACATTGCTGGCCGGCCTCCTTCTCCGGGGGTTGTTAGGTAGTAACCATGGACCGAAGGGTTGCTCCGGCGTCGGAACCTGTACTTTTACCTCTTGCTGCTCCCTTACCTCCGCCGTCTCCTCCTGCTTTCCATCACCACACTCCTCCTCTCGGTGTCCGTACGTCCCACACCTAAAGCATACAGCATAGAGCCCTTCATACTCAATCTTCTGGACACGATCCTTAGGTCCCTTAACCTTCACTTGTGGCACCAGAGGTTTGGATAGATCTAGTTCAACACACACTCTAGCGTATTTACCTCGTGTAGCCCTTAATGTAAACTCATCAACCTTCACAGGTTTTCCTACTTGTTCTGCAATTTCCAGTAACAGTTGGTTATTGAAGAGCTCCACTGGTAGGTTAGGGAGCCGGAGCCAGACCAGTGCCGTTGTGATTTGTTCCATGGTGGGATCGAAGTAGGGTCTCCATTTGGAAATCGTCAAGTGATGACCCAGAATCGTCCAAGGCCCATTTTCTAAGACATGGTAGTAATCTGCCATAGAATAGAATCTCACTAGGAAGTAGTTGTGCTCCAGATCAGTAAGTTCAAACCCATCTGGGAACTTCCAAAGCTCATTGAGCCGATCAGTAAGAGTCCTATAGCTGATGTTCCTCCCAAGGAGTTTGATGATTAATGCTTTTCTCCATGGGCGCCATAGTTCGAAACATCTCTGGGTTGTAAGTTCAACCTCACGCCAGTTCCCATTCTCCTCCGTTGATTCTAGTTTCTCCAGGCAGAGTTGGTCCATCATCTCCATTTCCCAGAAATCGTCTTCCTCTTCCCCGAAGTAAATGGGGCCTCTGATCTTTTTGCCTTGTAGAATATCTGAGAAGCTCTGGTTTGTCCAAGGACTTGGGGACGGGGTAATCGGGTTGGTCATATTTTCTGTGAAGATCAGGTTTCCAGCGGGATCACGCTTGTTCTTCTTAATGCTTCGAGTTAGGAGATCCTGCTCCTCCGTAGATGTAGCCGGAGGCGGCGATGTCATCCTGCAGCGGAGGTCTTTTTAGAGAGAAGGCAGAGTAAAATTTTAGAGAGAGAAGCAACAACTTTCTAGTACAGAAGATGCTTTTTGACCAATAGCTACAGCAGTCTGTTTAAAAAATAATAATTTTGCCCAATAATAGATATAATATTGGATCTCATAGTCATGAATCTCATGACGTAGTAGCCCAATTGTAGGCCCAAAGAGATCATGGAGTAGTACGCTCCAACATTGTTCCAGCCTGTTGTTTATCAAAGGTAAAGGCCTGCGCTTTTGACTCTAATTAGACAATTTTCCAACGTAACTTTTAATTTAGACTTTTTTTTTCCTCTAATGCTTTCTATTATGTGAAAGAAATACTTTTTTGTAAAATAATACTATTTTTGAAAATGACATAATATCAAAATATCATTACAAGGAGTTGAAAAGATATCATATAAATATTTTATATTACAACAATATCAACTCATTGTCTTAGAGATTTCCGTCTATGGCGGGATATGGAGGAGTTGAATGTAGGCAATCATACTCATGTGTTAGAAATATACAGAGATTGTTTTCCGATGACCCATAATATTTTGTATTACAACAACAACATCAACTTATTGTCTTAGAGACTCCCGTCTATAGCAGGGTATGGTGGAGTTGAATGTAGTCAACCATACTATTTTTGTTCTTGGGATGCGAGTGGAGCAGGAGTAAAGTTCTAACACTCTGATAATTAGATTAAATCATCGATTTGTACATAAATTGTATCAAGGACTTCTATACAACATAAATTGGGTTCGTCAATAAATCATGAAGAGTCACGCACATAACTTGGCATTTTTCTAATGGTGTTTTTGGATTTTGCATTTAAATAATTTCTTGCTGTTTTGATTATTTTTGTTTGTTTATAACTATTTGATTAGATGGAATTTTAGGTTAACAGAGAGGGGAAGAAAAAGAGAGAGGGTAAAATTATCATGTAAGAAAGAAATCTGGAGAGAAATCAATCCAGTTCCATACGAGAAAATCTTATCCGGCAATGAAAATGTATTGAAGAAACTCCCTCATATTTTTTACCTCTAGAATTTTCCGCCTCCCAAAAATATATGCATACATACTTAAAAAAATACATAAATAGACCTATGTAATACACACATGCACATACGTGTCCGCGCATATTATATGTGTGTGTATATGTATGTATATACATATACACACACACATATATATATGTGTAGCTAGTGATAAAACTGCACACGATAAATACACACGTTTTTCTTGATCCAGAGTAAAATAAATAAATCATGAGCTAGAATTAATAGTGTAAAAGTAACAAAGATATATATTTATAAAAAGATTAAGTATTTATCATTATATATATACATATATAATTATATTTCTAATGGAATTAAAGACACACTCTTTCTTGACTTTGGAATATGATGGAATAAAGCAAAATGACTCACTAAATTGGCTATGGTTCTTATATTGTGAAGTAGCAGTTGATCGACACACAATTTTCATTATATATCATCCATAAACAACCTCTATGTGTTTCTAACACATGAGTATGTTCGTGTAAATCCGACCCCCTCTCATGCCCTGCCATAGATAGAAGCCTCTAAGACAATAAGATAATGTTGTTGTTGTTGTTGTGTGTGTGTATATATATAGACACACACACATATCATTAAATCTAGCGATTAAGTAGCATTTCACTTATTCTAGAATTTGGACTTTGATTTTCCCTTTCCAGTTTTTTAAATACATACATATATAGGGTATCAAATTGAATATATTCTTTTAGTCGAGATAAGTACGTATGTATGTATGTATATAAATACACAGTCATACAAACGGACAGTCAGAATATATTCCATCATGGTACCCTCGCCGTCCTTTCGCCTTCGCGAACCGTAACAAGCATTAGTGACCAGCTAGGCAAGGGCCCTACCAAACTGCGTACGAAAGACGACAATTATGCCCAATCTGCTGTTGGATTTTGTTTGAGGTACCTTGCCTCTTTAGTCTTTTTGTCCAAAATATCTTCAAAGACTGTTCCTGTAAAATGAAATGCGGAATGCTTGTGTTGTTTGAATGTTATTATTCCAGTGTAAGATACTTCTGGACTTTTAATTTGCATGTTATTTAATATTTTTTTAGACTTAAATGGTAGACCATAGAGAGAGAAAGAATGCTCTTCTTCTCTAAGGTTATTAGTCCAGCCAAGTCAATTGTCATGTTGCGAGGTAATATAGAAGTATTGTAAGGTTTAACTCCAACCAGTAAGGATCTCTGTCACATCCAATCTCAAAGGTAGTGTAAGGATGTAAATCAGGTATTCAACGGCTCGTTAACAGGAGTTTGGTCATATGCACAGTAGCATGCATAAGGAGCCTCATAGCACTGCAGGCAAGCCTACAGGCCAATGAGCTCACACACTATGCACTTGCTGGAAAGAGGCTCTCTTGTTTTTGGAAAGAATTGAACATCTGACATCTCTTTCGAGAACTACTGATCGGAACCAGTTGACTATGTCCTGGGAACAAAAGTATTGTAGGGTCTGCCATTCTTTCATTCAAAAGAATTAGCTATACTAATAAATGAAATTTTTTTTTTGTTTTCATTTTTTTGGTTTTGTGTTAGTTTTTATAAATTCACAACACACATTTGTTTATCTTCATGATACTGTATTAGATAAATTCATACGGTAAAATTTTATCGTAACAAATAAGTAACTATTAAACAGTAAAAGATGAACAAGACAAATAAAGCTCTCTTTTCTTTTTCACACGTTCAAGATGTGGAAACAGTCTCTTAGTGTAAGGCTACGTACATCAGATGGCAAAACGATCCGGTTTCTTCTTAAACCCTACGCAAACGCAGGAGTCTAATACAGTGAGAACGCTTTTTATACATGTCTTACTCATGTAAGTTATGACTACAAGTGCTTGTTAGTTAGGCATTGATTCAAACGAATTTTGGCTTCATATAAAATACAGACGACCAATTTTTTTTTTTTAATAAGAAGGGAACTTTTATTATAAATCAGGCAAAAAGCCCATCAAGAACATTACAAAGCCTAAGCCCACACCCGCCACTAATAGTTTTCATTAACTTTAGGCCCATTCCTCAGAATCTACCCCAAGCAGCCTTTTGGACAGAACCAAGACAGAATTCCTGGCACCCAATACAAAAACAGTAAGACGTTCCAAATCTCACCCACACTCCAGCATCCCAACCACCCCAATGAATGCAGAGTTCCAGAGCACCGTCACCATCATCTTCCTCACGCACCATCCTACCCCACTCCTACACAATTCACTATTTTAATTATATCTTCAGCCTTCCTGCAGATTCTCCTAGAAACATCATTTGCTGGTGGGAGAGAGCTGATAGCTGCATGCGCCATCTGGCATCTCCAGAACCAGGCCACCTTTACGCCTTCCCGGAACAAGTATGGCCAAGCTTCCCCCATCGAGTTGCCCAAGTTCGCATCAATCCATTCACGAGGATCAGTTGGAGTGAAGAAGGTCTTCCAATCAGCTCTAGGAACCAGAATTCTCCAGGTACTTCGTATCCATTCGCAATCTCTAACTGCATGCATTGTGTTCTCATTAGTGCGCTGACAGATAGGGCATCTCGGACTGTCATTCATGCCCCTTCGATGTAGCTCTTCCCTAGTGATGAGCCTTCGGTGCCTGATTTGCCAGAGGAGGAGATTACCTCTCTGAGGCCCTTTGAGTTTCCATATGTGTCGCCACCTATGGGAATCGATGGATTGATTCCCCTCCTCCGCTTGCATGTTGTATATCTTCCCGACCCTTATCTTCTTCGTGCTAGTGTTGTTGGTACTGGGGCTAGAGTCCCCCAGAGTCACTGCGTTGTGATCCTCGCAGAGCCCCCCCTGCTGGGCTTGAAGGATCCTTTTTATCAGTGTAGTCACATATCTCAGGCTACTCCAGACGTAAGACACACTTTTTCTGGGCCACCTTTCGTTCAAAGGGTCCCCATATTTAGCCCACAGCACACGAGCCCACAAAGCCTCCCTTTCCTTGAACATCCTCCACCCAAGCTTAGTGAGCAGAGCAAGATTCATCTTGTGCAAGTTCTTGATCCCTAGTCCCCCCTGATCCTTCGGCTTACACACAGTATCCCACGCCACGGGGTGCAAGGTTCTGCTCCCATTAGAGTCACCCCAGAGGAACCTTCTATTGATCCTCTCCAGGTCCCCAAGCGTGCTTTCAGGTAGTTTAACCGTCTGCATATAGTAGAGGGGTATGGCCAAAGTGATAGACTGGATAAGTACCAATCTGGAGGCCCTAGATAACGTCTTGATTTTCCAGGCACTAAGTTTCTTCTGAACTTTCTCAACCAAGGGTTGGAAAGTGTCCTTAGTGACTCTTTTGTGGAGGAGAGGCAGGCCAAGGTACATGCCTAGATCCTCACACTTAGGGATTCCAAATTGGTCACTGAGTTTCCTCCTAATGTCAAGGGAGGCGTTAGGTGAGAAGAAGGCCCTTGACTTGTCAGTATTAATTCTCTGACCAGACCAACCACAGAAGTCCGTAATTACATTCTGCATGATTCCAGCTTGTCTCTCGATCGCTTCCCCAAATAAAATAATGTCATCCGCAAACATAAGATGTGAGACGGCTGGCCCCTGCTTGGTAACCATAAGTGGCTTCCAATAACCCTGTCTCACCTGATCCGCAATCTGTTGGCCCAACACCTCAATGCAAAGGACGAATAAGTATGGAGCTAGTGGATCCCCCTGCCTAAGGCCCCTCGTGGGCTTGAACTTTTCAAGTGGTTCACCATTCCAGAGGACCGATAGACTTGAGGACTCCGAACAAAAGGAGATCAGCTTCACCATTCTCTCCCTAAAGCCCACCTTAGCAAGGACCAGTTTAAGGAAACTCCACTCAATTATGTCATAGGCCTTCTCGAGGTCAAGTTTAATAGCCATCCATCCTTTGTTGCCCTTCCTTTGCTTCATAGTATGGATCAGTTCCTGGGCCACCACCATATTGTTGATGCCTTGTCTCAGGGGAATAAAGCTGGCCTGATTTTCCTCCACCAGTTGGGCCATACTCCCTTTCAACCTGTTTGCAATAATCTTGGATATAACCTTCACAATCACATTAGCCAGGGAAATCGGCCTAAAATGTGACATCTTCTCCGGATTAAGTTGCTTAGGGATAAGTGTAATCAATGTACCATTGAGTTGGTCATCGAACCGTTGTGTTTTGAATGCTTCCATAACAAACTGTATAACGCTATGTCCCACCACCGCCCAATATTTCTGGTAAAACAATAAGGGGATGTTGTCGGGGCCGGGGGCTTTATGCGGGTTCATCTGGAACATAGCTCTTCTAATTTCCCCTTCTGTTGGCATCCTATTCAGCTTGGCCGTTTCCCTCTTCGGCAGAACGGGGAAGTTAATGGCCCTGTTGGGCACTTCGCGAGTTGGCTCCGTAGTATATAGTTTGGTGTAAAAATCTCTAGCCAAGGTTTTGAGAGAGCCCTGATCTTCAGTCCAGTCCCCAGCGTCGTTTTTCAACATGGTAATGTTATTCTTCCTCTTTCTGTTGACTGAAGTCAGGTGAAAATATTTAGTATTCCTTTCCCCTCTCTTAATCCAGTCCACTCTAGCCTTTTGAAACCAGTATAGCTCCTCATGTTCCAAAATGGCATTATACTCCTTAGAGATGTTCTCCTCCAGCTCCCGTAGAAAACTGGAACTGCCCTTAGCCAAGGCCTGTTGGATGCCAGCAAGTCTAGCAAGACATCTACTTTTCCTGTGAAAAATGTTCCCAAAGATCTCTTTATTCCATACCAGGGCACTAGCCATGACTCTCTCCAGATTGCCCCTAATGGTGTCATTCATCACCCACGCATTCTTGACGACATCCTGGAAGGCAGGGTGAGTGGTCCAAGCATTCAAGAATCCAGCCTTACGTGGCGGATGGGTTGGCTCGTCCTTGTCCAAAACAAGGCAGAGAGGGTGATGATCCGAATGCGTCCGTAGAAGATGTAAAATCTGGGCTCTAGCAAACCTGATCTGCCATATTCTATTAGCCCAGGCCCTATCCAGCCGTTCCCTGATATTACCCCCATCCGCCCGCGAATTGGTCCAATTGAAGGAAGGCCCAGAGAACCCCAGATCCATTAGTTCACATATGTTAATCATCTTAGTTAGTTCGTAGTCCACCCTACTGGCAACTTTCCTACCACCCTGCTTGTCAGCCTGAGATAAGACCTCGTTGCAATCTCACATCACGAGCCAAGGAAGAGGCAGGTTGCACCCAAGGGTAATCAGTTGATCCCACAAAATATTCCGGGTACTCTTATCTGGGGATAGGGGTGTTAACGAACCGAGCCAAACCGAATACTAAGTTTTCGAACTTGAATTCGTTTAGCTAAACGAATAGTTCGGCTCGGTTCGTTTAGCTAAACGAACTTTAAAATTGGTTCGAGTTCGGCTCGATAACCTTATAACTGTTTAAACGAGCCGAACTGTTCGCGAACAGTTCGGCTCGTTTAACTAAACGAACTCGAATACCTATTCGAATTCGGCTCGTTAACAAATAATTAACGAACGAATACGAACCGAACACGAACCGAACTCGAATAGTTCGCGAACGGCTCGGTTTGTTTAACACCCCTATCTGGGGACGCATATATGAATGAAGCAACCCACAATACTCTACAGCCCTTCATGATAGCCATATTAAGAGCCTGATCACTCCAGTTAAGCACATCCATGGTAACTTGGGCCTCATCCCAAATACACCAAATACCACCCTTAAACCCCTTAGCCTCCACCACAGCCATGTCCGTGAAGTAGAAAGAGCGAAGGATCCTTCTAGCGTTGTGACTTCCCGTCCGTGTCTCCACTAGGCATATTACAGCTGGTTTATGTGTTTTAATTAACTCTCTGAGGTTCCTAAAGAACTTAGAGGAAACAGCTCCTCTACAATTCCACGTTAGAATCTTCATACTGAGGGTTCAATGTACTTAGGGGCACAGCCCTCATCAGTTTGCATTTCGTCCGATCCCCTATTGGGGAGATCTTGCCTTGAGTGGGGGGTTATGTCCAGAATCATGCCGACATGCTGAGGGGGCCTTTCCACCTCCATAGTGACCATATTTGCACTCCGTCTCCTTATGTCCATAGCGACCACACGAAAAGCACACTGCATGAAGCCCTTCATACTCCACCATTTGAAGATATTCTTTAGGCCCTTTAAGCTTGACCTGAGGCGTAAGCTTTTGGCAGAGATCAAGTTCCACGCACACCCTCGCATATTTCCCCCTGTTTGTACTTAGAGAGTGTTCATCAATTTTGATTGCTCTTCTTACCGAGTCACCAATTTCCATCAGCAGAGTCGGGTCCAGAAATTCAACTGGGAGGTTAGGCAAACGTATCCACACCATCGTAGTGTTGATAGACGCTTTAAGTGGATTGAAATAGGGCTGCCACTTGGTGACCGTTAGATAGTGACCCATAATAATCCATGGGCCATTCTCCAAAACAATTAGGTAGTCCTCCCTGTTGTAGAATCTCACCATAAAATAGTTACCCTCCAGGTCTGTCAGCTCACATCCTTGCTTTAATTTCCACAGATCCTTAACTCGTTCCGACAGCACCTTATAGCTGATAGTCTTGCCTAATAACTTGATGATCAGTTCTCTTCTCCATGGGAGCCATAGGTCCATACATCTACTACTGGTTAGCTCAATCACCGGCCAGTCGGATTCCTCAGTGCACTCAGACCTGCTATCCTTGTACAGTTGGTTTATGAGCTCATGTTCCCATTCATCCTCCTCGTCTATACCAGTGTAAAGAGGATCTTTACGCTGGCTTTCTGTAACAGCATCTCGAAAGCTCGTTGAACTCCACAGGGGAAAGGTCCGCATAGTTGGACAATCTTCCCTTTGGATAACATTGCCTTGGGGATCCCTTTTATTTTTCTTATTGCTCCTATGTAGTTGATCTTGTTCTTCAGTTGATAACGGTGAATGGAGATTGTCCATCGACCACCGTTGATTTGGTGGATGATTTCAATGGGAAAATTCTAGTGAGAAGGCAGAGCATAAGCTAGAGAGAGAAAATTCATCCCTGTTGCTAGAATGATTTTACTATACAGACGACCAATTTAGTCCTTTCCCAAACTGCTCTCCCGAAGGCTACGGGAATGTATTAAAATTAATTCGTGTTGGTAAAAAAGGAGACCAAAAAAAGAGGCCACCAATCGGATTGTGCCACGTGTTTCAACTGAGTATTTTATATAAAAAATACATTTTTTATCCTGATTCCTTTCCCCAACCCCAACTCCCTTTTCTCTTTCTTCCACTCTACATCAGCAAAACTATTTCTTCCCTCCCTCCTCTACCCCTAAAATCGCAACCTCCGTGTAAGCTCAGCAGCCCCCTTCTCCGGCGCCGGCTTCATCCTGCTCTTTTGCACAACGGAACATCCATCCCCGCAGAGATTACAGCTTCATCCTCCTGTCGCGTGCTTCAAACGGGCTCTATCTCCATCAGATCGGATTTGGAATTCCATTTGAATACGACATGAACTTGCTCTACCATTTCCTACACTTAAGGAATTTAGTGTTAAAAGGTGTTTTTGATAAAGAAGAGAATGGTTACTCTTTCTAAGATGCAGCTTTTGTGTTTTTTGTTGAGTTTGGTTCTCTTCATGTGTTGCGATTTTGTCATTTTTGAGAATGTTGTGTTCTCTTCAGCATATTATTTCTTTAACCCGTCACAGTTGGTTGGCACCATTGGAGTATAAATTGGATCCATGATGTAAGATGATGTCCCTTCTGTTAGATCATCAATAATGCTGCATGCTTCGGGTAAATTTGTTGATTGTCTCTTGTTGAAGGTGAAGCTCATTGATTGTAAACGAGCATAAATAATGCTGCAGGGATGAATGTTCCGTTGTGCAAGAGAGCAGGATGAAGCCAGCGTTGGAGAAGGGGGGCTGCTGAGCTTACACGGAGGTTGTGATTTTGGGGGTAGAGGAGGAAGGGAAGAAATAGTTTTGCTGATTCAGAAATTTTATTGTAGTAATTGATTAACTAGTGGTCCAATAAAATAATGACAAATAAGTTTTATCTACATGCAACCAAGGGGATGATTGGCCAAAACAAAGGGCCCATAAATTTTCTATATATTTCATTGGTCAATGACCAACTTATCATACTTGGTCATTGACCATTGTAAAATTTGTGTTGCTGATTTAGAGTGGAAGAAAGAGAAAAGGTCGTTGGGGTTGGGGTAGGGATGTCAAACGGATAAAACGAATACGGTAACACAGTATCCGTATTCGAATTCGTTTTTGTCTAACTATATCCGAATTCGTATCCGAATTCGGACGGATATTTAGGAAGTCATCCGAATTCGAATTTGTTCAGATTCGAATTCGGTACCGGATATCCGAATCCGTATTATATCTATTTCAAATTTGTTCGAATATCCGAATCCGGATATCCGAATTCGAAATCAGCAAATTTACAACAGTGGTATAGCGGCCGTATACATATTTTCATATATATTTTTTTAAAATTTTAAAAATAAATATTTTTACATATTTTTTTATATATTATTATATAACTTATTATATATTTTTATTTAATTTTAAAAATATCTATTCGGATACGGATATTCGGATACGGTAATGACTATACCATATTCGTATTTGTTTTTCTAATACTATTCGGATACGAATTCGAATACGGTGAAACGAATGTACAGCTCTTACCATATTCGATTCGGACAGCCGAATTCGAATTCGGATGTCGGATATCTGGTAAGTTTTGACAGGCCTAGGTTGGGGGAAGGAAATCAGGATAAAAAATGTTTTTTTAAAATGCTCATTTGAAACACGTGGCACAATTCGATTGGTGGCCTCTTCCTCTTTTTTACCCTCCTCTGATCCCACCCGAAATTGGGGACCAGATTAGATTTTGGTTGAGTTAAGGTTTACCCGGCGCATGCCTCACATCTATCTAAGTTTGACCAGTTAATATTCGGGTTGTGAGTTGATCTAAGAGATAGTCCAGTTTGATGTAGACATTTTGCATGGGTCCTTGCATATGAATCTAAGAAGCTGCTAAGCTCTTAATTTACATCGTCCATGATGCTCTTTAGAACTAGAACGGTGGAACCCTCAAAGTCGGGATATGGTTTTTTCTCTAAGTTTGGGCTCATTCAAACTTCAAAGTGGCCGTGTGGGCATATGTTTTTTTTTTCGTGCATAACATTACCTATCAGTGGCAGGATGGTGAGGCTAGATGCGGGTCACTCTAATCTAGTCTCACCATCCACTCCTACTGTCATGTGCCACGCGATGACGTTTGAGATGAGGGAAAAATGGGTGATTGATCTCATCCCTACTGATAGCATGCGGCGACATAGTATTACTTCAGCGCACCTTCTAAAATAGAGACAGGTACTCACTCATTTAGTGAACATAAAGTGATCTTCTTCTTATTCTTTTTTTTTGGGTTTACAAACAAGGGATAAGGAGACATGTACTCACTAGTTCATGAATTCTGTTATGATCTCTTTTTTTTAAAAAAATTTTTTTCCTGCACATGTACACACAAGAGGAAAGTTTAGTGACTACCCAACCGGACATAATCTAGTAATTATATTTTTTGAAGGTTTAACGGTGGGTCCTCGTTAAATTTGTTGAAAATTTTATTTGAATTGGCTTAATGAAATGTCTAGATAGAGAAGGAATTTGATATATTTAATATAAAGTCTACACATCTGACCATTTAGAATATATCTCTCGATTTGTCTCTTGGTTAGAGTTTGTGGTTGGACAAGATTTGCCTAAAAAAATATCAAAACCATAAGATGTGCCGTCAAAAAGAATACGAAAACTAGAAGATTTGCCCATTACCTAAGAATGTAAAGTGATTAGGGGAGGAAAGTTAAAAACATATAGTTGTTTCAACAAAACGTTAATGTCAAAACAGTTTTGTGATCTTTTTTTAAAAAGTTATTTTTCAATAGCAAAATATGCTTGTATCTAGTACAGGTGTGTCAACGCGTATTTTCTATAAATTCGTAACATTTTCTCAGTAAATAATTTTTTACAATAAATACTCATTATTTGTGTTTACTTTTTTTTACGTGCGTGTCCATGCCTATTATCTATAAAAATACATTTTAATTTTAGAATTAACGAGGAACAAATCCAAACAAATAATACCAGAATACATTATAATGAAATAAGAATGAATCAAAAGTTTACAAAAATATCTCTATATACAAAATGCCGTTAACACAATACAAAATGTACATCTCAGATGCACCTACGGATACCACAACGCTTTCTACATCTAGATCGCTTGGTGACTGTACTAATTATGGACGGACCTAGATCTGCTAACAGCTAAGACTGTGACTCTGAATGCGCTGGCGGCAGATTGTCCCTGAGATGCTATATGTATCTGCCTCTCTGCTTGCTCTAGATCTCAGTTTAGCTGTCTGGCAAACTAGGTGCCATTAGGAGTGAGAAAAAAATTGTAAATTAAAATATGTCATCTTCACATTTGTTGTTGGATTTGTCGTATAACAAACCCGTTAGAAGGGAGAAGATGTGCACCCTAGACCTCTACTGAATTTGTTCATCGGATGGGTGTTTCGGTAGGCTCGTATAGATAAACTACTCTATGAACTATCGTGATACACACCGTCCCTTATATTCGGCATGTCCGAATCTATCTAAACAACTCGGTGCACAGTTGGCGCCACTGCGCTATAGTATACACGGGCTCCTGGCTAGTAAAGACCCACCGTAAATCCAAAGGCCAAACAGGACTGCTACATCCTGTAGCGTAACAGTTGCCTCGCCAAAAGATATGTGAAATGGTTGTGTCTTCTGTCGCCACCTCTCCACTAATGTGATGATCGAAACGTGATCCACCATAATCTTACTACATTGTAACGCTCTCTATAACCTCACATACTATATGTACACCATGCGACTACCAGAGTCGATTGTATCCTTGTAGAGGGCTACTGTTTTCGGCATATTTGGCGTGTGTACATAGTGCCACTTCTAAGATAGAGAGTCATACGCTCGCCTGGAGCGTCAACACATATCCTATATCCGGTCTTAACTCGTCAACACCACCGCTACTACTAGCAAAGGATGTCATAACTAAACCAAAATATTTAATTAACATAAATTAAGCGAAAGACGAACATAAATGCATTACATAAAATAAATAATTAACCTAAATTAAATGAATCGTTCATACAATGGAAATGAGTAAATAACAATGATTAAATAATCAGATATGTCGAAACAGTTAATTGACAATAATTAAACACTAATATAGGTTCACGCAATCGAAGCAAGTAAATAACAATATTTAAATACTAATATACTTTCATGCAATCGAAACAATTAATTGAAAATAATTAGACATTACTTAACATGATTAAATTAGAATAATTAAATAACAAATAAATTCTAATAAACAAATAAATCACAAGAGAGATGAATTCTGAGTCTATCTTCAAGTGTATTTTATGTTGTACGTAGATTCTGACACAATATCTTTGTATTTTAGAATGATGAGAAAAAATTGAAGTGAAAATGAGAGGTTCATATAGCCAACCGCGATGTAACGCAAGACTGTTTAGTCAAAAACGTATTGCACAAGACGGTTTTGACAGAACCATATTATGTCAAAAGTCAG
Source organism: Eustoma russellianum (assembly GCA_036186865.1). Lineage (NCBI taxonomy): Eukaryota > Viridiplantae > Streptophyta > Magnoliopsida > Gentianales > Gentianaceae > Eustoma > Eustoma russellianum. The sequence goes on along the minus strand of AP025064.1, from coordinate 3,356,321 downwards.
AATGACTCAAGACAATTTTGACAAAACCGTAGTACAAGACAGTTGTGATAAAACCGCTCTATCTAAATATAGGTTTTCTTTCAACTATACAATAAATGTGGATATTTTTTTATTAAAACTACAAAAAAATTTTTTTTGCTTTTCAATGTGATTAAGAGTTAAATTGACGCCGAAAAATACAACTAATTTTATTATTAAATTCAATTCAAACCCTGAGAAAGTGACGTGTTTATCATCATTTTACCACCCCTAATCCAAAACAATTATTAGTTCGATACAATTTTTTAAAATTTTGAATTTCTTCCTTTTGAACAACTGGCGGTTGAGCTGATTACTAGTTCAAAATCTCCATGTTTTGAGCTGAATCCTTGTTTCTTATTGGGAAAATCACCTTTTGACTCCTTATGGTACGACCATTCGGTTGATTGCTCATCTGATGTTAAAAATTACATACATAAATTTTTTGTGCTTTTGGACTGATGAGAAAATGACATTTTAAGGATAATTTCACCGGAATTTGCTGTAAACGTGCCGTTAAGTGGGTAATTTAGACTTTAACTTAATCTTGATTAAACCTAGACAAATATATCCCTCTTTTCCAAATATAAAAAATTAACTATTTTGCCATTGCCTTCATCATCTCCTTCCTCTCCTCCATAGGAGTCAAGAGGAAGAGGAAGTGAAGTAGGGAGATAGTGGAAGATGATGGAAGGTGTGATGGAGGAAACATGGTCTATGTAAGAAGCAGTGGTGCCGGTGTTGAAAGGCGGTATGATGGTGAGAACGGTGATGGTTAAATCGGGATGATGGCGGAGAATGAATTGCCAAGAATTTAGCACCCTTACACAGAGAGCCCATCAAGCCGAAGAGTTTTGTAGGGCAAAATTCATAGACTCCAACATAGTTTTCCAAACAGAGAGAACAAACCAATCTGCAGTTTCCATTACCAAGAAGTAATTATTCATCCGCCGACACAGATGGTGGAGAGTTGGCGGAGATGAGAGGAGGGGCTGTAGAGAGGTATGAAAGGATGGCATAAATAGAGGTTGGAAATTGGAGGTAGGAGATGAAAAATATAAAAAGACCGAAATACCCCTATTTTAACTGATTTCCGGCGGTTTTCCCCTGAAAATGCCATTTTCTCATCAGTCCAAAAGCACAGAGGGTTATGTATGTAATTTTAAACATCAGAGGGCAATCGACCGAATGGTCATAACACAAGAGAGGCAAAAGGTGATTTTCCCTTTCTTATTTAATGTTTAGTTTCTATTCAAGTTTTTCGTTAAATTATACTAATTGCATTTCAAAAATATTTACTTATTTTTATTTTTAATTTTTTTAAAACATAATTCACATTTTAAAAATAGTAATAATTTGTGGCCAAATTTTTTATATTATCCATCACTTAACAATTTTTCTATTTTATTTTAATTAAAAAACTATGGCTAAAATACATACAATAAGTAAAATAATTTGATTTAAAGTCAAATTATGATAATTTTTTTAATCGGCAGAAGTATTTAATTTACCCAACCGAGTAATACATCTGGGTTGTTATTGTAATGTTGCAATACATACTTAAAGAGAAGAAAAGCAACCATAATCTGATTATGACTTTTGACATACTCATATGATTCTTTTGAAGTTTTCCCAATCATATCTTCTTTGTGCCAATAAAGGTTGAACCCCAGGTCCCTAACCCAAAAGACCATGACAGTTCCAAGGAGCTGCACGGAAAATGTAAATTAAGAGACTAACGGTCTCCTATGGGTGAGATCTTATGCAGTTATACACAACTGACACAAGATGCCCCTAACAAACTAGGCATTTGACATAGCAGCAGAGAAACACATACACTGTGCGCGTCCTTGGATTCGAACTCATGACATTTTTGTGGCAATCTCCAACACAATTACTAACTGGACTATGTCTTTAAGGCCAAGAATATCTTCTAATCCGTTAATTAAATATCAGTGTCATACCCTCAATTCATATGTACTAAGCTTTACCTATAACAAGCTTCAGGGCGTAATGAGTTGATACTCAGGGTTGTTGAGAGCAAGCTTTACCTATAACACAAATGACGTAAACTACTAGTAAAGCCAATTTAAGCAGGTCCCAATTCTTAAACCCCACTCCGCCCCCACCGCCCGGAAACGACATAATTAAAAAAAATGCAGGTTCCACTTTTTATCACCTCCTAATTGCAAGTAGAATTAAAAAAAATTCCTATCACCTCCCTCCCGGAAAATGACATAATATATATATATATATATACACACACACACACAAAAGAAAGATAACATGAGAAAAAAATGCGGATATGTGTTCAATACAACTGATAATAAAAATAAAATAAAAAAGATGAGAGAAAAAATGAGAAGAAGTTTCTCTGTGCGAAGAACTAGACTAGAACATGTATGCGGATATGTGTTCAATCCAGAAAAAAATAAAAATAAAATAAAAAAGATAAGAGAGAAAATTGAGAAGAAATTTTTCTGTGCGAAGAACTAGACTAGAACATATTGCAAAGGGCAACCTCAGCTTTTACTGGGAGGATAGATATAATCAAACATATTACAAAGTGTAAGCTCTGCCGTTAATCAGATGATAGATATAACTCGGCTTGTATGCTAGATAGCATCAACATTACTAAGCGCACTGCATTTGCCAATCTTCAAGCAGATAGAGGACATAAAAAGCATACGTATTTGATTAAGTGTACGTTTCTGATCGGGAAAAAAACAAAATTAGCTGAGATGATCATGATCTTCTCTACGAGGCGAATTGACGACGGCCGACCTAGAAAGGTTAGCCTTCGGCGGAAGCAACATAGATCTACAGAGAGGACAAGTCACGTGGCCGGAATCAACCCACGTGTCCAAACAATCCCTATGGAAAACGTGAGAGCAACGGCTCAGATCCCTCACCTCCTGATACTCCTCCATAGCCTCCATGCATATGGTGCACGCCACCACCGGCACCACCTCCATCTCCGCCGCAGCCGCCTCGTCTTTAAGTAATAGATCACGGTAGTCTATTATCGGAACCTTTTCTTTAATAGCAGCCACGACGACGTGGATCGGAATCGGAATCAGAGACGGGCAGGGCCCGTCGAGAATGAAAATGTAATCATCGGTGTGGTCGCCGGCGTCGTCTTCCTCCGGCGGTGGTTTATAGAGGCCGATATAAGTAAGGGCGGAGAAAGCGAGGGATTTGAGAGTGCTCCATAGGTAGATGAAGAGAGCTAAAGATAGATAAGAAGGAACTTTGATGGCGTGGAAGAAGAAACCCATTGATAGATTCACAGGAGTAAAAAGAGATTCTTAAGAGTAGGATGTGATTTCCCTAAAAGAAAAAAACAGGATGTGATCGGACTGTATGTCGGCTTTCGGCTTAGTGCGATGCGCTTGGGGACCCGCTTTTAAAGCATTACTATGGCGATGAGCCTTGCCACAATCCTCCCAATGATTAAGATTGAGGCTGACATGTCCGGACGGCATAACTCAGTTGGTTCTAAAGAAACATCATCATCATCAGTACCCAGTATATTCCAACGACAGCAAAAGCTATCGTCAGGGTCTGGAGAGGGTAAATGGTAGGCAGACAATACCTCTATCCCAAGGGATAGAGAGTCTGATTCCAGTGAGACCCCCGGCTCTACCTGCATAAATGACATGATAATAGGTATTTGTTGTGCTAATGTGTTAGTGAGTAAATTCAAGAAATACAAATAAATGCCTTTCAATATTAAAATACACATCACGTATATATGTACATGTAATGTAAAACAACGGTAAAACATACGCCACCAAGTGGGAAGTTAACCTAAAACGTAGATAGTGTCTATGCTTATCTATGTCCCTACATATACTCTAAAGTGTCCCTATATATGACTTATACCTCGTTTACCTTAATCTTATGTCTCCATGAACTCCTATCCTGGACCATGTCCTCAGAGAGGTGCAAATCTAGTAAGTCGTGTCTTATCTGCTCATCCCAAGTTAGTTTGGGTCTGCCTTTACTACTGTTTCCCTCTACAATTAGGCTTTCAATTGCTCTGACCGACGCCGTTGTCTGTCTCCGCTTGACATGCCCAAACCATCTCAATCTTCTGTGCCTCCCCTTAGAGGGTCTTTGAGTATCTGATTTACATCATTCCAGCTGCCTCGTCGGGCCAGGGTGTGGGGGGCCTTGCGGTTGGGGTTCAACGTTTTGCTAACAAGATTGAGGTTGAGACCGCTCCAGAACATAGTTCAGTTGATATTCGGGTTGAATTTGTGATCAACTGGCATAACTCAGTTGGTACTTGAGTTGGATTTGTGATCAAGAGTTTCAGAATTCGATTTCAGAGATATGTGCAATAATTTTCACTGCTGTTAGGCTAAAGGTCTAGTTTACAGGGGGACATGAGTCCTTCCGTAAAGTCTTCACCAACTCAGAAAGCCGTTGAGTTCCTAATTTATATCTTTCACAATGTTCTTTGAGACTGTATTGGAGACCCTCGGGGATCATGATATAGCCTTTGGTCAGGAAGATTGAGGTTGAGACCAAGATAAAATATTTTTTTTATTTATATTTACTTGAATTAATTTTTTTCACATATATATAGTTTTGATAAAAAGAACATGTTTCTAGGCTTGCAATAACGAATTCCTACCATTATTTAGATCAAGACTTATTAATTTAATAAGTAAGACAATTTTTTCTACCTTATCATCTTATTTATATGCTTTTAATGGGAAGAAATTCTCTGATCGTTTAAAAAAAATTCCTTTGATCCACCTCTCTAAGGTGTCAAATGACTTGTGTTTGATACAAACGAGTTTTAAGATGTTAACTCGAAATTCATATGTTTTATTTGTCATGTTAGGTTTTTTAATACAAATTTAAATCTGTGTAGTTTTTAAATTTGTAAATTTGTTTAGTTTATAGGTCGTGTTTGGATTAATATATAAACTTAAATTTTCAAATGTTTTATATTCGCAGCGCTGGTTTGCGGGGATCCAATTTAAATGTAAAAGAATGAAACAAGGGAGAACATGTACCAAGCAAAAAGCATATAACTAGTGATGGTTTACCGGTTCCCCCCTCCCCCCCCCCCCCCCCCCCCCAAAAAAAAAAAAAAAATTTGTATGATAAACTTTTTTGTATGGTTAATCTCCGATCAATCTTTTTACATATTTTATATAGATTTGGAGTATTTTTAAAGCATTTTTATGTGTTTTTCTCCAATAATCTCCCGCATGATCCAACATTTATATAAAAACGTCCATTAACAATTAAAACTAACTTCTCTGGTATTAAACAAAGACAATGATACATAATGGACAATGACTCGTGTCTTGAATCGCCACTTAGTACAAATAGAAGTATATAAAAAGAAATAAGATGACATAATTGTCTTCAATCTTACCTCGCTACAGTTTATACAGACGACCAATATACATGTCATTGTCTGCTTCACACAAGTTCGTGGTTTGGTACGAATTCGGCCATGCTCCCACTCCTAAGTTTTCATAAGCGCTTTAATGAGTTATTCCAAACACTCATTGGAATCAACATCACATTCACACTTATATAAATGAAATTCATTAAGTGCGTACTACTCACACCACCATAAACATGAGTGTGAATTTCATTAGGAGATTCTTAAAATCTCACTCTCAAAAACTTGTAACAAACACTATCTTACATCAACACCGTAGGGATTGACAAGTTTGATAGTGCTAATTAGAAATCTTTTATGACTTATTTTTACTACATTAAATCTCATTTATAGGATATCTACTAATATTAGATTGAGTTGTCATCATAGAGAGCTCACATGAAATGGAATATCTCATCTCCCTTGATATCACAAGAACTAACTTACACTTAGTTCTTACCGGACCACCCTCATAGACCTCACAATGTCTCTGATTTACATCAAAAAAAGAAAAATTTACTAGGCCACTCTCATAAACCTCACATTGTCTATGATTTACCCGAAAGAAATTTTACAAGTCCATTGTCATATACCTCACATTGTCTATAATTTACTCCAAATAAACTCGAGCAATTCACATCGTTATATCATTCATTAAATGCTAGCACTTTCTCAAACCGTTGCCTTGTGGCGACTCCTGTAAATGAATCAATCAACAAAACATCTCATTAGTTCATAAATACTAACCAGAAACAGCCATGAAAGCATTGAGTTTTGTTATTTTATCAACAAACCATCAAATTCAAATACAACATAGTGTTTCCATGAACTAACTCATCATACAATATAATCGACGTTCGTCATAAACATCTTTATCATGAAGTTAGTTTCATCAACAAGCAAATAAAATTAATCTCACATACAACAAGAAAGCCTATCATACACAAGCTCAAACAACAAAACCTTCAAAATTTCTTTAGAAGTTATACAACATATACAAGCTATTCACATGTTCAATTTCACATGTTAAAAATAACTTTTACTTTCATACAAACATGAAAGACTAAACATATAGTCTCATGTCTATATTAACCACAAAACCTCATTCTTTGAACCAAATTCAACATTCAATTTACTACATGAATACTATAAATCATTCAACTTTAGTTAGTCACTAAGTAATAAACAACAAGCTATAGTGTCATTCAATTCAAAAGACTTTCAATATACTTAACTCTCTGTATCATTTCAGAGTAAATTCCAACAACTTTCTTATAAGCCTAAATTTATATAAAAAAACGACCCTTTTGATCTTTCAATGTTACTTGTCAATCCAAATGTGCTTGTCTTTATTCTTAGTGGGAGTTTTGCCCTTGTTACTGTTAAAAATCTCATATCTTAGTTATTTTATTTAAAAACTGTAACGCTTTCCATATGTCACTTTATATGAGAAGTTCAACTCGTGGAAGGTGACCTCACGAAATGAATTTTCTTCGATCGAACTTCTTCGGTTCAGTTAAGATAATCATGTCAATGTTAATGCAATTACTTGCCTGAATATAATTATACTTTAAGTATTTAATGATATCTGAATTGATACCTGATATATGATATAAATAATCAAATAACTTGAATCACATGTTTGTAGTTAAACTTGAATTGTGGACTGTGACATTTTACCCACCACTATAACATATTATTATGCTCTTCTCCTTATTACACGTCTGCAAGATTGTTTGCAGGTCAAAGCACCATTTTGTATCCTTAACGTAACTAATCATCTACCACTGAAAGTGACACCCTAATACAAACACAATCTCCTAAATCGACCGGCGAATCCTTATAAACTATATAAAAATCCCATATCGACTGTAGACTTATTAAACTAGCCGTATTAATTGCATATTAATTGGTACATATAATGTTTTCTATCGAAAAGAAAAAGTACATATAAAAGAAATCTCAGACAAAATCTTGAACGCTACAAGGTGGTCCTTAAATCGAACAATTGGAAATGATGAAAGGATCCTAGGATGGAGGGGAAGGAACATGCCTTAAAGAAATTGTGGGTCAGTGGGAAAAAGTGTATTTTTACTAAGTATAAGGAAGTCTTTGTAATTAAAATATAAGATACGTGTAACTAACCTTTTTTTATTTTTACAATTACTCAAAGTTGGAAACTTTGTAATTCTTGAGTTTGTTAAATATTAAATATTCAAGATTAGAGGTTGTCGTTGGAATATACTGGATATGATTTGTCTTTGTAATTAAAATATAAGATACGTGTAACTAACCTTTTTTTATTTTTACAATTACTCAAAGTTGGAAACTTTGTAATTCTTGAGTTTGTTAAATATTAAATATTCAAGATTAGAGGTGGCTAGCGATAGCTTTTGCTGTCGTTGGGATATACTGGATATGATTGTTGTTGTTGTAAGGATGGCTAGTATAACAGATAAAGTTAGGGGTCGCTAGTATAGCAAATAAGATAACGGGGGAGAGACTGACATGGTTTGGGCATGTCAAGAGGAGACAGACAACGACGTCTGTCAAATCAGTTGAAAGCCTCGTTGTAGAGGGGAGGAGGAGTAAAGTGAGGCCCCGCTTCTTGATCATTCAATTTAACTGACGGCCAATGTACATCAGCATATGGGTGCATATGATTTCTTTCCTGCTCCCTTTGTTTATCTGGCTTCCTTCGCCTCTCTTTACCCCTTTGTTAATGAGATGATGTCTCATTGAAGTTCTTGAAGTTATTGAAGTTTCAGCAATGCTAAGTAGTTTCCATATTATAGGCATCTTTTTTTTTTGTGCCATCACTGCTGAAGAAGGAAGCACAAATATTAAAACATGAGCATGTTATGGATGTAAATTCCGGTCAGCCTGTTATAGAGAAGCTGAAGGTGCAATTAAAGTATGCGAGGGAGTAACGTGGATTTTAGACGCCAAAACCAGTAGAAGGATGAACAAGAACGATAAGCTTCCATGAAGAAACTTTTGATTGCAGTTTGTTCTTTGCGTTATTTTTATGAGTGTTGAGGTTGCTGGAGGGATTAAAGTGTAGGGTAAGGTTGCCGTACATCAGATCGCTTCTCCGGACCCCTGCACAAACGCGGAAGCTTAGTACATGAGGAACACCTTTTAGACTAGCAATACCCGCTGATGCAGCTCATCTTCTGTCGGATGTTGTGGCATTTGCAAGATCTTTGTTTTCCCTGTGGCCATTAGGACGGGGAGCTAATTTGCGTTAGTCTTATGGCTTGTTCAGAATTGAATTACTAGGGGCATTAGTCTCTATCCAGTTAATATGGCTCCTTGCTGGCATCCTTGTTGAAGCCATTGCCCGACTCCTACACAATACAGGTGAAGTCCAGGGCTTTCTCATGTCTGTTGTTTCTGCTTTTGGTTTAGTGGTTGATGTGGTCATCGCCTTTCTATTGGGTCATGATCATGGACATGGACATGGGCACGAACACGGACATAATCATGGTCATGAGGAAAAGGATGGAAGCCAAGAAGATGAATGCATTCAGAGTCATGGAGTTAATGTTACTAGGCATCATCATTGTTATGAGGGGTCTCCCAGACTCGCTGCCCATTATCATGGGGATGGATCACAAGTCAGCGAACCTTCATCAAGGGTAGTTTCTCTGATGATGTACACAAATCAAATAGTGGAAACCAGCAGACAAGGAAACGGAACATAAATGTGCAGGGTGCTTATCTTCATTAGAAGATTCAATTCGGAGCATTGGGGTGATGATCAGTAAAGCAATCATCTGGTAAACCGGAGTGGAAAATCTATGATTTGATCTGCACGCTTATATTTCTGTTCATCAGTTATGAAGACATGATTGGGTTTTGGTTATTCATATGCTTCTTGTGGTGGGAGAATAGTAATATTTTGGCGTTCATAAACCTCTCTTCGGACCATACACAAACGCAGTAGCCTAGTGCACCGAGAAACCCAGTTATGTTGATAAAATTTAAAACTCAAATACAATTTACACTTGTACATCAAACAAAATAAAGAAATTAAACAATACTGAGAATAAAATTTATGAAAGCATGAATTATGTTGTGCATGACAAAAGGCAGCAAAGGCTAATTTTCGGCAGAATACCAGATCTGGACCTTTACCCCCGAAAAATTGGGAGCTACTTATTATTAGTCACAAATAAAATAAAGTGGCATTAGGGGAGCATGACCAGGATGATTTTTCTCACGAGGAAAAGATGCCTACTTTTACTAAACCAATGTTCAAATTGACCAATTCCTACCTTTGCCTTTCACTTTTGTCTCTATTTATATAACATTATTCATTAACTACCTTAATACTCACAAACGAAAGAAAAAGAAGGAACTTGTGTGTTTGCCATCTCTCTTCCAATTTGATTCTTCCTTTTTTACTTTTGTCTCTACGGTATTTATTCTCTTTTCTTTGTATTTTTTCATTTTGTTTTTTTGGCTTTTGCCCTGGGTACAAGTTAGAAGGAAATGTACGTGTGATATATGCATTCAACAAAGCCTAGAATGAAGTACATGATAACAGAAGAATTAGTCTAATTACTTGCTTCTTCATTTTGAGGGCGGACTCAGACCAACTGGTAAGATTGCTGTTTTGTGATCTTGAAGTCACAAGTTCGAACCACGAAAATAGCCTCTTACACAAAAATGCAGAGTAAGGCTGCATACATTAGATCGCAAAATCGATCCGACCCCTTTCCGGACCATGTGTAGTGCACCGGAAACGCCCTAGTTGCTACTTCATTTTGTCAGTCAATTGATTAACTATTATTATTATTATTATTTTTGATATGCATAGTCCTGATTCAGATACCAAACCAGAGTTAGTAGCTTATTGAGCTTCAGTAATTTTCATCATTGTTTTGGGTCGAATATTGATTTTCTAGTATATTCACACTCATTTTGTGTATATGTACTACCTGCAAAATCTTCTGAAGAAAAATGAGCATGGACACAAGTGACAGTGCAGAAGCCACATCCAACCATCCGAAATCCGTTCCCCGTTTGAATGAGAGGATTCTTTCTTCTTTGTCAAGGCGATCCGTGGCTGCTCATCCTTGGCATGATCTTGAGATAGGTTGTTCACTAATTCCCTAATTTGAGCATGTTTTCGAGCTTCCACATTTACGTGTTTTCTGTTCATTAAGATAGAAATTTTTTTGCTTTGATGCAGGCCCCGCCGCGCCTCAGATTGTGAATGTTGTATGTCATCCTTCTTTCTGATCTGCTTGCAGCAGGAAAATGTAATTGTTGTGGCATTTTTAAACTGCGTAATATGCATGTAAATTACCTGCAGGTTATTGAGATCACCAAAGGAAGCAAGGTTAAGTATGAACTTGATAAGAAAACTGGCCTGATCAAGGTGATCAAGTTATAGACCATTTCTTTTTCTGAAGTTGTGTACTAAAATCTCATTCCCCTCGTAGTTGTAGTGTATTTATTGTTTCTATATCTTCTTTTTTCTTGTATAAACATGTACTGTAGGTTGATCGTGTCCTGTATTCATCAGTGGTCTACCCCCACAATTATGGCTTTATTCCTCGCACCCTTTGTGATGACAATGATCCCCTTGATGTGTTGGTCCTTATGCAGGTCAGTAAAAGACTTGGTTCTTCTGTTTTTGTATATCTTTTATAAACTTTTACACCAACATGCTCTAGTGGAAATCTTACCATTGTTCAGAGTGATATGTCTCAAAGTTCATGTTGATTCTATGTTCCACAGGAACCTGTACTTCCTGGTTGTTTCCTTCGAGCAAGGGCCGTAGGCCTGATGCCTATGATTGATCAGGTATTTACTTGTTTTTATATATGCATCTTAAGAAACAGTTTTCCCCCATTCATGTTAGTAAGAGATGTGTGGTCACACAACGATAGACATAATAAGAAATGAGGTATACAGATAAAGGTTAGGGGTGGTTAATATAGCAGATAAGATAAAAGAGAGAAGACTGAGATGACTTGGGCATATCAAGAGGAGACAGACAACGGCGTCTGTCAGAGCCATTGAGAGCCTCATTGTAGAAGGGAAGAAGAGTAAAGGCAAGCCTAAACTGATGTGGGATGAGCAGATTATGCATGACTTACTAGAGTTGCACCTTTCTGAGGACATGGTCCAGGATAGGAGGTCATGGAGACAGAGGATTAACGTTAAGGAGGGGTAGACAGGATATAGGAGCACCTTAAAGCATAATTAGAGAATTAGATAGTATCTACACTTTAGTTTGATTTGCACCTTTTTTGTTTTAGTCTTTGTCTTTCAACTATTTGTGCATATCCATGGTTGACTATTTTAATATCGTACGGTTTTGATTTATATTTAGCAAAATCCATTCACTAGTACATATTCCTATTATTGTACTATCTATGCATGTGCATATAGAGCCGGGGGTCTTACTGGAAGCAAACTCTCTATCCTTCGGGATGGAGGTATTGTTTGTCTGTCTCTTACCCTCCCCAGACCCTAGCGATAGCTTTTGCTGCCGTTGGGATATACTGAGTATGGTTGTTGTTGTATGTTAGTAAGAGATGGCTTTAGGCATGGACTGTGCTCTAGTTTTAAGCCATTATTCTTTGTTGGATGTTGCTAGGCTTTGCATCCCATCACCCTATCTCTTACTAGAAGTACAAAACATCAATGCTAAGAGCTTTATAGCCTAAAGTTGCTACTCTATACAGGGAGAGAGCGATGATAAGATAATTGCAGTATGTGCTGATGATCCAGAATACCGACACTATACAGATATCCACCAACTTCCACCCCATCGTCTGGCTGAGATTCGCCGTTTCTTTGAAGACTGTATGCACAGTGTTTACCTTTTAGTCTATTTGAGCCAGAGCTTATGTTAGAGAGCATGAATGTGTAGTCTTCCTGATCATATGATGTTTTGATTACTTTTGAATAGATAAGAAGAATGAGAACAAGGAAGTTGCAGTGGACGAGTTTTTGCCTGCAGCTACTGCCAATGAGGCCATCCAGCACTCAATGTAAGATTTCATAGATGTCCAACAACAACAAAGGCTCCCGTCTATGGTGAGGGTCGGATGTACGCAACCATGCCTATGTGTTAGAAACACACAGAGGTTGTTTCCCGATGACCCATAATGATGCGTCAAGCTGTGTCAATCAACTGTTACTTCACAATATAGATGTCTACAAGCATTAAATTCAAAGTGGTTGTACTATCAACAATATTCAAATTGAGGCGCTTGTTTGCAGGGATCTTTATGCAGAGTACATATTGCATACCTTGAGGAAGTAGATGCAAGCAGCTTTTGCACAAACATTTGAGTGCTCTCACAACTTTGAATTCTGAAATAAAGGAAGCCGCCGGCGAGTTTCCGGCGGAAGTTCCATTAGTTTTTTTTTCCCATAGAGTCGAATTCGATTGGTTTTCTCGTTTCCTTATTGTTCAGAAAGTGTGGGCTCTTTCCCACTTGCCCTTTTTCTCTTCTGGTGATAAATAGGATGCTTGCCCTTGATACCAAATTTTCAACCAGTCGTATGTTGTATTTGAGTTTCCTATGAAACTTCTGGATATTAATCTTAAGTTATACTTACTAGTACCTGTTCCATCATTGAATTATTCCTTATCCATTTTAGACACAAACATGTATCGTATGTATCTGCTCCTTCTGTTTATTATGGGTTTGAGATAGTCAGCCAGCTACAAGTTTGAAGATAACAATTGGAAGCGATTGGAGAATACCAATGCTTGAGCTTAATGTCAGAAGATATCCTATGACAGGAGGGCCTGAAATGCTCAAATGACTTATTACATCTTTTCACAGGTTTCATTGAGACTTCACAAATAAAAAGGATTTTAATTTTCTTTCTAGGTACTAGTCAATTTCCACTTCTAACGTTTCTTTCTACCTTTGTAATTTTCTGTCATCAATATTAATCAGAAAAGTTACTCCCAGAAATTATATCTTCTTCCAGCAAACAAGACTAATAGTGATCCAAGCAGTAGACACAAACGATTGATTAGCTAATAAACGAATAAAAAAGTTCAAGCAAACAGACAACTCTCTGAACATCGACCAAATGCATATCTTTTTCAAAATCGAACATTCAATTAGAACCACCCATAAATACCATAAGAAAAAAAAACAACTAATAACGTGTCCTCCTGTAAAAAGCAAAAAATAAAAATAAAAATTAAATTCTGCTACAGTGCCACATGTCAGATCCTTATTGGACGCGTCTGACGTGTCTCTCTGTCAGCGTCATCCAAACTTTATCCCTCAGCATACGCCCGAGCAAGCTGAAGTCTGATCCCCTCAATAACAAATAATACACTCAATTTGAGACGTTTGTTGAGTCAACTAGATATATTTACTTCTGGATTTTGAGTTTTCTCACACGACTGAAAGGATTGTATGCTAAAAACTATCTTCCACGTTTTTGGTTCAGAGCGCAATGGCATACGGTAACTTTTCGTGTTGGCCATTAATTGCCCTCATGTATGAACATGGTTTCTCCCGTGTGAGATTCTCTTTAGTTCTCTCTCTGTGTTTTTTTTTTATAATCCTTTTTTCCTTTTGGTGTTTTAAACATGGTTTTTCGCGTGACTGAATTGAGTTATTCCTGTTATGGGTTGTTTACCCCGAACCACCAGGTCATTAGAGTTCAACTGTGCTGAATATTTCACTGAGCACACTTTAGCACCTGAACCGGAAGTCTTTAACTGTCCCAGCCCAGCTCTATATAACAGCGTAGATGTAAATCAAAAATCCAGTGGCCCTTTAGATTAGTCAGGCATTACCGGACATCACACACAAAGAGCCACTGCAAATAAAGTCAGTTACCCAGCACCCAATTAGGCCAGATTCAGACCTTTGGCCTTGACCCAGATAGGAATATTGTTCCCACGCTGCGCGTGTCCTAGTCCGAACCTAAATAATATATCAACCTGAGTACCAACTAAGCTATGTCCTGAAGAAAATTTAGCCCTTATAAATATTGTAACGACATAGTAAGGGCATCAATCTACACATGCAAGTGTTGTACTGATGCAATGATAAAGCGACAGGCTGAACCCAAAGTCAAACCTAGAAGTAAACGAAATCATCAAGAAAACAAAATTCTTTTCATTCTAAATACTCGGAGCTCCCAAAAAAATAAAAAGGAAGAAAGATGAGAAACACTACCAAACCAAAAGCAGTGCTCAACCTCATTGTTTGATAGAAACAACATTCTCACTCTTTTTTTTTTCTTTTTTTTTTTCTTTTTTTTCCCCAATGGGTTGTGCGATAACAAACGACAGAACAAAGGGTGCTAACAAGTGCTCACACGACAGCATAACATCCGCATGTTTAACAAAACTGCTGGGAACTTTTATACAGAGCAGCATCGGAAAGGCATGTCCGGATGTGCAGGGTTTAAAAAAAAAAACAGGTATTGTTGCATACCTCCTGTGCCAATTTCACCATTTGCAGGAGGATGCCGACTCTCATAGCTTGTACTTGCTGAAATGGTAGACTCTGAATTTCCATTCTCCTTTGACGGGATCGTAAGACACAAACTCCGCACCTTGGTCCTCTGTCTTTCTTTTAAGCATCTCCTTGTACTTCTCTATCCTTGGGCCCTCGGTGCACTGCTTTCCAGTTTTCTTATCAAAGCACTTTATGTTCAGAAGAGTCACCTCAGCAGGCTTGTTAAGTCCTTGTCCGACAGGAGGCTTCTTGCTCTCATCCATGTATACTATTACTTCTCGGTCATTGAATTGAATCAGAGATTCTAGATCAAGTCGACGAACATCAGTCTCCCCAGTGAACTTGATGCAACCGTAGCCATGTCTTCCCACAACAAAATCGCTCACATGCTGGCAGTATCCAGGTTCAGCCCTTTCTTTTGCAGCCAGCTCCTGGATCCGAGGCTCTGTGTAATAGTCCGAGTGGCGTAACTTTGGCACGAGTGTTTCAATGTCGGCACCATGCTCAAAAGTGATTGCTGCTCTTTGGCTGGTAAGAGTAACATACGAATCTCCTTTTGCAATGGGGTGATTTTCATGTAAACCGTTCACTTTCTGGTTCTGTTCGGCAGGTTGAGATTGTTCCTTGATGCCACTCTCATTTGTGACATCTGCATGTACCAAAACTGTATCAAGTTCTCAGCAGATATTACACCAAACTCTATAACATAGAATATACTCTGGATGTGTAGAGTATAGGGTCCGCATGCACTGTACGCTAATGTGTGTTTTTCTTAAACCAATCTGTTAGTTTTGTTTAGGAGAGGATCTCCATCCCAGAAAAGGCCCATTAAAGTTGATTTTCTTTCAACAGTAACTGACAACTAGGCAAATTTATTGCTTGAAGATTTGAATCTGTTGAAATGATAAATGTGAATCCTCTTTCAAGGAAATCCAAAAGCCATGAACAGCATACCATTTCGGTGGAGGTACAGGAAAACTTATTGGTATGGTACAAACCCGGGTACCGAGAAAAATATATGTTATAAACATTAACTCACAACATTTATACACACACATCCAAAAATATTGTCCTTTCTAAAAAATCAAGTATTAGCAGTCAAAGTTTCTATACTACCCCTTAAATTAACACTTGCATGATTTCTCTATTTTACTTCAAGTAACCAACTAAGGGTGGAAGAGTAATAGTGATCAAAAGTTTTTGACTTCTTTAAATTATGCTCAAGTCAAGTTAAGACAATGTTTTTGGGGCGTAGAAAGTAATATATATACATGCATACATATACACACACATGTATGTATATTGTACGTATATATCACAATATATGTATCTCTGTGTGTGTATACATACATACATATGTACATATATATATATACATACATACATATGTACATATAGATATACATATATACATATGTACATATAGATATATATATATATATATATATACACACACACATATACATATACATACACACACATATATATGTATACATATATCTATATCTATATCTACATATATATGTACATATATATATGAACTTCACCAATCTACCTCAAGTCCAAATACATCATCTTTCTTATTTCCCCAAGGAAATGCAGAATCGTACCCCATCGCAAAGCCACGTTATTACGTCCGCAACTCTGCATTTCCATCTACACCTAACCTCCCACCACCCACCCCACAAACTCTACCCCATGACTGACTCCCCCTCCCCCAACCCCCCGGCCAAAAAAAAAAAAAAGAAAAACTCAATGTCCTTCTCCTTGCTCACCGCCTCTCCTTCTCCAGCCCTGTACTACCTTGCTCCTCCATTTACATCCGCCGCTCATTAATCTTCATTCCCTGCAGAAGCGCAAACCCCTTCCCCCACCTCCATATGAATACGCGCAGATGGTGGTTGCTGGAGGAAAAGAAAAAGGCTGTCCGGCGACTTCAGTCACCGGCCGGTATACAAAGAAACAGATGAAATTCAGATACTGACCAGGACCACCGGTATTTTTCAATATTTTCAGTATTGACCAGTATCTTTAACAACAGTCAAGCCTTTTTTCCTTATGTGGGGCCGGCTATTGACCAATATCTTTACTGAAAGAAAATTAGTGTTTTTTTTGTAATTAAGAAAATTAGTGTTCAAAGGTACAGGTATGATATTGACCAGTATGAAATGATTTTGACAGACTAATAGACATCAGCAATCACATATTATTAAGTAGAGGCAGCAATCAATACAATATTAACAGCTAAAAATTAGAATATTGCCGGCCGGCAGCACAATAGTGTGCTGCCGGCAATATTCTAATTTTTAGCTGTTAAGACAGGAATATTCCAAATCTTAGCTCATATAGCAACTCTATGCCCCTAGTCTCATAGAACGGTTTCCACAAGATGCACACTATTATACTGTAATAATAATAATTATTATTATAATTAAAAAATTAAAGGGGAAAGGAGGGCAATAACTATTCAAAGTTATGTAAAGGCATTCAGGCAAAAGGCCCTAGATAATCCAAGGCTAGGAAAACCATCAATTACTTCCTAGAATAAATTTTATTTTTCTTCTGTCATACGATGTGATTCATTCGTTTCATCTCTTTTCTCTGAGATGCTTTTCTGGACTTTTTGAAAGAATGAGTTTCACAACTTGGATATGCTACAGATTCACCAGTATGATGACGTCACCAAGAAAAGATGATCACGTTATATAAATTAAGCACCGCCTACCTTTATTCTCAGTTCCAGGGCTCTTCATCAGAGGAAGAGATTTTGCTTCCTCAGTCTTACCTGCACATAAGTGAAGCTAAGAAAATGAGACAAACAAATCAAGAAGAATAAAAAACAGAAAAGCTCTACTATGCAACCAGATGTACTATAAGAGGAAGCACAGTCTTGGCTCATCCCGTATGATTTAATCAGAATAATAATAAAAAATTTAAAACCAGACAAAGAATCAATAAAAAAGCCCTGACAAAGACGAGTTTACCATTCTCACTAACACCATCAGATTTGGACAATATTGTTTTATCCTGGTTGAACCTAAGTTGATGCTTCTCCAGAGGTCGAATCACCAAAGCCCTTGGATTTTCCCGAGGAACAAAAAATGCATCTGCCTTTGGTGTAGAGGGTGTCTCTTCACCATCACTGAAGAAGGGCACCTGCATTTGGCATCAGAGTGACAGCATAACCAAGGAAATGTTTTACCTGACATAAATACCATTACAGAACTAGCAAGAGAAGTTAAAGTCACAAAAACAAGATCATCACCTTAGGGGCATCAGTGTTTGGATGGTATTTCCTCACAGGTAACCTGACACGCCTTTGAGAAAGATGCCTAGAAGTCAAATATGAAGAGACCCGGGCAGGAACAGATTTTTCAAGAACCTGTGCATATGTGGCTTTTAAGTTATGCATCAATATCAAACTCACATAAGTGTTCTCTGTGGGTATCTATATAACAACAGTAAAATTAAATAAACATCCATTCGAACAATACCAATCCCCTAACACAAAATAAAAATATATCCTTCTCGCTTGGTCATGTCAAACTTCTAGACACAAACTTACAGGCAGGCTTGAAATTCCATACTGGACAGAGGGAGAAGTGCCTGTGCGTGCAATCGACATTTGAGGCATCATTGGTAGAGTTCCAAAAGGATTAGCAGGAGCTGATTGCACAGCCACGGTATTCTGAATCGCTGACCTGGTAAGAAATAAAGGATGGGAATATTTCACCGGAGGTTGGCATAGCGACGAAAATTGGTATTAGGGAGAAAAAGCTGCATTCCCAACACTAATGGAAGCAATACCAATCGGACTCAGGGCTCCATTTCCATCCACATCAAAAAAATCACATAAGTATAATAATTGCCAAAAACATAGGTACAGAACTAAGAAAAGGATCCCATCCCCCTCCTCGCCTCTCTCAAGAAAAAGAGAGAGAGAGAGAGAGAGAGAGAGAGAGAGAGAGAGAGAGAGAGAGAGAGAGAGAGAGAGAGAGAGAGAGAGAGAGAGAGAGAGAGAAGCAGAGTGCCAGAGGATGCCCATCATAACATATATGACAATTCTGAAAAGTATAACCCTGAAAAAAGGTAATGAATGGCATCATGACAACATGGATATCAATTATTTCCGTCCATCTATAACAAGTTTTACGACCATCTTTATAAGAAATACCAAAAAACAGAGAGCTAGCACAAGTCAATTCCATTCATCTATAACAAGCTTTATGAGCATCTGTACAACAAATACCAAAAAAAAGAGAGCTAGCACAAGTCACGTACGGTTGTCCAAAAGTACTCTGACCAAAGATGCTTGAAGTACCACCAAATCCACTTGTACCAACTGCGAGTCACAAAAAACATCATAATGATATTCAAGCCAAAAAAGAATTATATCCAAATATCAGATATGCCTGCTACTGTCAAAGGCGCAAAAGTATACTAACCAGCAGGTGTCTGACCAAAGCTACCAAAACCTCCAGGAGCTGAAGCTGCTGCTGTTTGAAATTGTGAAGAACTGGAAGCCTTCACAAGGCAATGTGACCAAAACCCAGCAAAACCAAAGCAAGTTGGATCAGAAAAATTCCAAGGGAAAGGGACTTGCTATACGTGAGGAGAAGGAAAATAAATAAGCAAACATCGACACTAGAAAGTGAGATGCCAAGAGTTGGTACAAAACCAGACCACAATATCCAAGTAGACACCCAATTGTATGACCAGCCCTTCAGCAATAGTAGTTCCCCACATCCATAACACAAAAGATATTCCAAAGGCTATATTTCTGTTTGTTCCATTATTTTCTTCAATCTAGAAGCTTACAAGTGATCCAGAGTGTGTTATGCCTTCTCTGAACCAGCCAGAGCGGTGAGTGGGTGAGTGGGTGTGGAGGGAGGGGTTTGTAAGTTAAAATTTTCACATATACGAACAGCTTTACATAAGTAGATCTAGCATTTAGAGCTAGCTAGGATTACGAAAGGCCGTACTAACAGCAAGCAAAGCTGCTTCAAAATATCAAAAGAAATATAAACAGCAAGCTATACTTGCTTCTAAAAACCAAAAGAGAACTTCGAATGCCCAGCTTTAAAATAGGCTTAGGACAACCGAGCTTTTACATCAGGATCTTGAAGTCTAAGCTCATATTGACTGCTAAGTCCCAATTTGCCTTGTTCTTCTTATGTTTGACCAGGAATTTACAAAAACAAGCAATAGGTGATTCGGACCACTGATCAAATAACCAAGAAATGTCCAATTAATTTTAGTGCCTATCCTAATTCTCAGAAAAGCACACACTAGCTCCCCGGTTGATTACATTTTATCATCAGAATTAACTTCTGCCTTTCACCTCCGGCCTTAAAGTTATACATCTTTCATTGTCTCCCCAATAGAAGATAGCATTCCCCAAAATGCACATTTTATTTTCAAGCAGTCGTAATTAATGTTCCAAAGCAGGAGAGACTTGGATTTGATGAAACTGTCACAGTGGAGACCTATTCTGGAGGGTGAGGATGGTGGTCGCTACGGGGATAACTGCCCCCCTTGGACAGTTTTTTCAACCTTTTTTCCTTCATTTTTTTTGGGGTTGCAGCAACTTTGATCCGCAGCAACAATGAGGAGACTTGGAGCTGACCACGAAGCTTCACTAGAAAATTCATGGATAGCCAGGTAAAGTAAGTTGATCTCCTACTTCAGAGATCTATACTTCAAACGAACTCTAAAATGCTATACGGAAACAGGACTTAAAGCTTTCTGGTGGAAACTATCTGGAAGAGAAAGATGATTCTGAGATAAGCCATGATCGTATGGCTCGCTTACTGGCAAAGATCAAAGACCCTAATTAGGTGCATAGCCATCGATTGCTTAATGTAACGAGTGTTCTGGGTCACAGGTATGGTGAATCCCACTATCACTTGTTTTTCAAGTGCAGCTACTCGAGAAATATGCGTTGACATCCTAGATTATTGTTTGATGCAGTTCAGGGAGGGCTAATGTGGTTCAAGGAGTACTCACTGGGTTCAGCCAAATAAAAAAGAAAAAGAAAAGCTAAAAATGGAAAAGCTGGTTCAGAGTTTGGACGAAGAAGCACATAGCAAGATATGCTTTCATCGTGGGTGACTTGCAGGAGAGATTGAAGACGCTGAAGAGGTTTGTGGAGTGGGGAGCTTTAAGGGAGGATCAGTATGACCTACGTAACCAGTTAATGGGAACACAACATGACTTTTTTACTCTTTTTAATTTTTGGCAAGCCAAATTTCATAGATATACACAAATATACAAAATAGTAGCCATTATAATAGGCAATACCAGAAGACTATTGCTCAGAGTACAGTAGAGAGTAGAAGAATATGCCTAATTCAATAGACAATTTAGCTTCATAGAGGAGGCCAAATGAATGTAGGTACTCCAGATTAGAGTTATATAAAGCTAGACTTACAAATAGAACAAAAAGGTCACCTAGGCATGAAAATGGCGATCATGATGACTGAGACAACCATATTTATATGTATACCAGATAGACCAATTTCAGAAATTTTCAGGCAATATACATTTGCAGACTGCTTCTACAAAAATCAAAGCTTAAATTGAAAGACATGATGCATCTTTTCTACTTCCGATCCAGTATGTGATCTTAACATTTCCATTAGTAGATGCAAGCTTCCAAGGCCTAGAAGCTAAGGTAGAAATTATGGAACTCTCATTTAATTACAATCCACGTTGGAGAAAGGTGTGACTTCCATGACCCAGCAACAGCATTGCGCAACCAAGCTTAACTACAACTACAAAGCTATATAGTGACAACAGATGTACGTAATAGAAAGAGTTTTAACAACTTACAGTTGACTGCCCAAATGGCACTGTATTGCTGAATGGTGATGGAGTGCTGGCAAACAAGTTTCCACCAAAACCAGTAGATTGTGTACTGAATGCATTTATCTGACCAAACGCAGGAGCAGTCTGTCCAAAGGATGCCATTGTCTGTCCAAAGGGAGTACTTAAAGGTGCCGCTGAAGGCATGGATGACTGAAATAACGGTGATGACTGACTGTTGCTAAAATTCAAGCCTGAACCAAATGTATTAGACGTTCCTTGGGAAAATGAAGAACCAAAAATTGATGATCCAAAAGCAGAAGTGCTAGAAGAGCCAAACGGTGAAGGGGATGTGCTGGTAAATGCAGGTGTAGATGAACTAAACAAGGATGAGGTTGATGCAGCTGAGCCAAATGGGTTGGAGGTAGTCAAAGATGCTGCTGGTAAGGAAGGAAATGCAGGAGAAACTGAAGTTCCAAAACCTGGACTACTGAAAGGTGTAGTTTTTGGAGCAAAGGGGTTTGACAATGAGGATGAAGAGAAGGGATTTGAAGATGACTGCCCAAACACTGAGGTTGAAGGGGATCCAAAGCCTGATACGCCGGTTGATGGATTCACAGGTGCTGGTCCTCCTAATATTCCCATGAAGAAAAGTTAACATGTGCCAAGTTTTGCATGTTTTAAAAAAATTTAAAAAAATCACGTAGTACCTTTATCATTTAACTGATAGTCCTCCCATCTAAGTTCTTCATGGCTCTTATCTTTGTAAATGGGCATGGCAGATATTGACTCCAGTTTTCCAGCAGGCTGTGTACCAGTATCTACCTCGGTCGTTGGGGCATAAGCTGCCACTCTACTTCCCGGACGCTGAGTTCCAAACGCAGATTGCCCGAAACCTGAGCTTCCAAAGCTTGGTGTGCCCGGTTGTACTCCTAAATATTTTCAAATGAAAGTGGAGCTCAAACAAATGATAAATCTCATAAAAATGTCAATAAGAATCCATAAACTGACAATAAGTAGGCTATAGGTATTCCATCAGGCTTACCAAATTGGGAGCCTAGAGCTCCAAAGGGTGATACTGTAGCGGCAAATGGGTTACTAGCAAAAGCAGTAAAATCAAAAGCTAATGATGGAGTACTCACCAAAGAGGCCAGTGCCTGGAGCACCGAATGCGGGGGCAGTAGAAGCGCCGAATGCAGTGGTCGAAGAAGCACCAAATGCTGGGGTAGATGCAGTGCCAAATGCTGGGGTGGATGCTGCGCCAAATGCTGGGGTGGATGCTGTGCCAAATGCTGGGGTGGATGCTGCGCCAAATGCTGGGGTGGATGCTGCGCCAAATGCCGGGGTGGAAGAGATGCCAAAGCCTGGAGAGACTGATCCAAATACAGAGGCGTTTGAAACACCAAAGCCACCACCTGAACTACTAAAAGGTGAGCTTGTTGTGCTGCCAAAAGTTGGTGTGCTTGTAGCACTGAACCCAGGGGTGCTAGATAAGCCAAATGCAGGAGCGCTCTGAGCTCCGAAGGCAGATTGACTTGAACCAAAAGGTGATGAACCAAACATATTACTACCAAAAGCAGCCTGTGGTTGCTGAAAAGAATTTCCAAATGGACTTGCTTGGGTGCTGGTAGATCCAAAGGCACCAAAAGCAGGCTTCTGACCAAAAGTCGCCGTACCTGTCAGAGGAAGCAGCAGAGAGTGATTAAATTACCAAAGCCCAAAAGAAGGTTTCTAATATCACATGTAGGTCAAAGAGTTGTAGTTGTATTATTACAACCAAAAAGAAAAGGAGCTGTCTTTTTGTGCCACTGGATGTCATATAAGCTATCTTCAAATTTTAATTTGACTGCTCATTCTACGTACACTATCAGAAGAAAAGCAACAGAATTTATAGCAACAACAATGGACTTTTAGAATTTAAGACTCATATAAGTCATGTCACTTGTGAATAAATAAATAAAAAAAATAAAAATAAACAAAGTGAAGTGGCAACCAAAGATCCATAAGCCAACTCCACTTGAGAGAAAAAGACTTGAGTTTTGTTGCATATTACATATACATTTTTTTTGTAAGTCAAATTTGATAGATATATGCAAATATACAAAGTGGTAGCCATAATAATAGGCTAAATCAGGAAAATATTGCTCAGAGTACAATAGAGAGTACTAGAAGATGCTTAATCCAATAGACAAAATAGCCATCTAAACAAAAGAGGCCAAAACAGTGTAAGGACTCCATACTAGAATATGGTAGCTAGAGCTACAAGCGAGAAAAGTGTACATAGATATACGTACATGTACATTATATATACGCATTTATATGCATGTATATACATATGTATGTACATACATACACACACATATGTATGTATATATACGTATAAATACTTATGTCTATGCATATATATATGTATATAGGTATATGTGTGTGTATGGACTGACACACACATAAGCAGTCAAACTCAAGCTCAAGCCTTTGGAAAAGCCAGCTAGCTCAACCCTAAATAAATTTGCACGAGTCCAGCACATATACTACCCCATTCAACATAATCTTTCAAGTAACTAGCTCTGACAATAAAAATTATTTGATTTCTTATCACTGGGCCATACAATTTAAAATTAACTTTAGAGGAGGGAGAGAGCGCTTTTTTCCTTGAATGTTAGGTGCATACATTCCGAAGCAGCCAAGTATTCATCACATACTCTTTTTGACACCCTTAAGAACAAGCATGCTCAAATTTCTATGTAAGAACACAACTCCAAAACTCAAGTTCAAAATTTTTAAGCAATTGTCTAGTATCTCGTTAAACCAAGAGCCCAACTAGACGACAAAAACTAGATATACAACGAAGTCATGTAGGAAGGAGGAATTACAGCAAGGCCAAATATTATAAAGTAAACGTCCTGCTTTCATTACTGGTTGTGAGAAAGCACCAATTGTCTGAGCAATGTTCTCATTCTCCGTTTACATCTTAAGTAAATCAGGGAAAAGTTTTTCCACGAGAAAACAATGCCAAGAACAAATGTACACTGTCAAACCAACATGACTGACTTGACCTAATTCTAAGAAGAGACATTCAAAAATCAAGCCCAAGTGAAAAGGCCATAAAACTTTGTTCGTGTACTTACTACCGAAGGGAGAAGATGAATTGACAAAGGAAGAAGTTGTTGAAGCTCCAAATGCCGGTGTTGAACTTCCAAAAGCAGGAGATGAAGCAGCACCAAAGACTGATGTAGAACCCAGAGGTGATGAACTTTGAGCACCAAATACACCAGTTGTAGTGCTTCCAAACAAAGAACTCCCACCCTGTGTTCCAAAAGGAGATGTGCTCCCAAATGGCTTTGAAGCAAAAGGGCTGCTTGCATTAGTGCTTTGCCCAAAAGCAGGTTGTGATGCAAATGGACTACTAGATGATTGACCAAAAGCTGTCAAATAAACCAGGGATAATCAGCACAACCAAAGAACCCAGAGGCAAATCCTGGAACTAATTTTTAAGGAGAGGAAAAGAGAATCCTTTAGTCCTCCATTTACTTGACTTTGTTATTATTTCAATAACTTACGGGGTGAGATAACATTACAAACACTAATAAAAAGAGTACCACATGTGAATAGACTATTCACAGAAATTCATATTAGTTCCCCAGAACAATATCCATTTTTACAACAAAAGAAGCATAGGATAACCATTTTTCGTAAATTAAAATTTCATATATAAGCCAAATCATGCAAATTTACAAGGGAGGTTGCCATCAGAGGTGGCCAACACCAAGCATGGCTTGCTCAAAATACAAGTGGCACAAACAAAATAAACGAGTGACAAAAGGGCAATGCCAGCAACATATGTATCCCAGCATCAAAAGATTGGACGCAGTGCAACTGTACAACTGCTGGAAATAAGTATTCAAACTCCGGAAAAATCTTTCACAGCTTTCACATGTAGTTAGACACATTAAACAATGATATTATTCATTTTCGACATGAAGAGTAAAAAGAATCACACAACATCAACACTCACGCCTTTTTCCCCACTATGTGGAGTCACCTTACCAGTAGGAAGTACTAGAAGTGAAAGGCTTCGTATACTTTTGAAAAAAAAAAACATCACGCCAAAAACTATTGTATACTTTATGCTCGTCTAAGAAAAGTATAGCATTTGACACATACAAGCTCAAGACTTCTTCTTGTAATGCAAACCAGAAGGAATTGGCACTATATCTTGGAAGTATTTTCCGGCCGCCTACATGTGGTTGTCTACTTGTACTGCGTAGATGTAAGATTCTTCTATTTTTTTTTAAAAAAAAAGTAAGTCTATAATATAATAAGAAGTAATCGTTTACAAAAAAATCAAAAATACTAAAATATTCTTTTGTTGTTGAATAGAAAAAAATAGTTATAACTGGAAATTATAATTGGATGCGAAACAAATATGCATATTTAACAAGGGATATTTCACTTGTCACTGAGGAGTTCTTACCTACAAGGTAGTACTGATGAAGAATATCCTACTAGACTCTGAAAATTCAAAATAAACTGCCAAGTGGAAACAGCATCATGTCGTTGCTTTACTCGAAGATGTTATAGAATATTGGCAGGAGAAGGATGATCCAAAAGCCGATAAAGATTCATACCATGACTTTATTGGAAAGACACTGATGGAACAAGGAAAATGAATTACAAATGAAACTAGAGGATAAAGGAGAATGGACTACTCACGGTTTGAACCAAACATTGTTGCTCAAGCGAAGATCCTCAAATCAACTGAAAATAAGAGCAAGAAACCAGGCCTTCAGTCCAAGACTAGTGTTCAAAAACTTCAAAAGAGCAAGGATCAGTGCGTATATATCATATTCTCGTAGCACACTGAATAAATCAAATAACCGCTATTCCAACAGTTGCCTGTATTTATTTGAAATATATGAATACACAAAGAGACAAAAAAAACATGAAATAAAGCCGTAAATAATATTTTCGGAAAAGAAACACCAGAAGAAAAAGAGAGAAAGGGTAAGAAGGTACCTGCGTTAGATTGACGCAACCAAAGCAGATAGTGAGACACTCAAACATTTGCAGCAATTCCTTGTTATCTTCCAATTTAGCTATTAACAACTTAGTTATTGAGGTAGCGATGACCTTACGCACGAATTTCCGTCTGATTTCTGGAGAGGGATCGATACCGCCGGTAAACAAGGAAGAAAGATAGGAACAGTGTTTTCTCTTTTCTATTTTCTGAAGAGCCTCCAGTTTCAGTGTCTTAATTATGTGTTTCGTATATATAGTTAGTAAAATTAAAACCTCCACAAATTAGTGCTCGGCCTTAAAAATATTTTCTTATTTTCATTTCATTTCATTTCTCAAAGAATATTATTTGAAGAACTTTATACTATTTTTTAATTAGACATAATATACTAGATTTACATCTCTAAGAAGATATGCTCCAGATAAGAGCTCATAGAAACGAAGTATTAAAGTTAACGAGGTTTATATAGAATATAGTTTAGAGACTTAGATATTCCCTCAACATTACGTTGACTTTGCACTTTTTTGTGTTTATCTTTATCTTTCATTATTTTTCTTCTATGCAGATACATATAAAACCGGAAGTCTCGCTGGAAGCGAACTCTCTATCCTCTAGGATGGAGGTATTGTTTGTCTGACTTTCACCCTCCGCAGACCCTGGTGATAACTTTTACTGTAGCTGGCATATACTGCGTATGAGTTGTTGTATACTATTTTTTAATTAACACTTACATAATATTTTATGACATAAAAAAATAAACAAATGCAACTTCAGATGTTTCATGAAATCACCGACTACTTTCTTTTAGTCTCAACCAGAATTTCATCACTGTATTCACTCACCCGGCGGACCGGAACATATGTAAATTTGTTGGTTGTACTTATGGTAAACTGTGTTCATTTACATTAAATTGTTCCGACCTCAGCGTTTCTTTTTATTCCTCAGCATTTCATTTATTCGAATTTTTATCAAAAATGCCTTTTCCGAAATTGCGACAGCTATATGTGCTTTATAAAAAAAGCATGCACTCATGCTCTTTTTTCCTATATTCTTTCTTCTTTCATTATTGTTATTTTTGACATTGCTTCCACAATTTTTCCTCAATTAATTGTTTTTCCACATGCACACCAAATATACGGTGTTTAAGATTTTGTTCAAGTAACCACCATGATCTAATATTGTAACGTCATATAACTTGGTTTTGACGATCCTACTGCAATATTGTCAGGAGAATGTTTTGAAATTCTCCCTGCCCAGATGCTGATACTGAGGATGCAAGCCATGATGTTACGTGTTGGAAATTTTCAGGTACAAGGAGATTTTTGGTCAAATGAATCTTTGGTTATTGTTGATGTTCATGTTACAGATACACGAAAATGGAAGAAACTATAAAAGTATCATGGTTCTAACAAGGTGTGACTACTCACTCTGGATCATTCGCCATGGTCGTCTTTTAACTAGAGGGCTGGAGAAACGGCTGAATATGTAAGACGATTGATACATGTTTTATTTGTTGTGAGCATTTTGAAACCATTCTTCATGCCATGCAGGATTGTGCTTGGACAAAAGTCATTTGGAACACTATGGCGCATCCGACATTTTTAGATCAATTTGAAAATCTAACACTTACTGAGTGAAACATCGTTTTTCCCAGCTTGATTGCTCACGCCCATGCTCCAGCATAGGCCCTCGTCTCCTTTCAATTTTTCGTAAGTTAAAATTTCATATATGCGTCCCTTAAAATTCACATAGATTAACACCTTAGCAGATGTGCAAGACATAGGCTAGTCCTGCCCAAAAAGCAAAAAAGACAAGTTTCGGTACCTAGTTGCCTATTCTGAGTTGCGAAACATTGAGAGAGAGAGAGAGAGAGAGAGAGAGAGAGAGAGAGAGAGAGAAGGTATTGGCGAGCAGCATACAAGCGCCTCCCTTAGAGTTAAGTTCATATTCGTAGGTCTTCTGTTCCCCGTGTTGACATAATCAACCACGTGTTTACAGTTCGGGTAAATTATGTTGATCTTCCTTGCTTGCAGCTATGTATTCACCTCATATTCCAATCAGTTTTCTGCAAATGACACACTGCCAATGGCCTAATCTAAAACAGTCTGCCTACATGAACATCAATGCTTACACTGAAAGACATGATTCAACTTTTCTTAATACCAGCATGTGCTCGAACATTTATTTTAGTAGCTGCAAGATTCTCTAGAGGGCTAGAAGGCAAGGTAGAAACTGCGTCCTCTCATCTAAAATTACAATCTACGTTGGAGGAGTTGTGACTTCCCAGACCCCACAGCAGCATCACGACTAAGAATAACAACTACAAAGCAATAGACTGACAAAAAATGCACTTAATAGAAAGAGTTTTAATAACTTACAGTTGACTGTCCAAATGACAGCTGATTGCTGAACAGTGATTGAGCGGCAGTTAACAAGTTTCCGCCAAAACCAGTAGTTTGTGTACTGAATGTATTTATCTGGCCAAAAGCAGTAGTAGTCTGTACAAAGGATGCCATAGTCTCTCCAAGGAATACTTGTGGGTGCTGCTGAAGACATGGATGACTGGAAGTGATGACTGACTGTTGCAAAAACTCAAGCCTAAACCAAATGTATTAGACGTTCCTTGGGGAAATGGAGAACTAAAAATTGATGATCCAAAAGCACAAGTGCTAGAAGAGCCAAATGGTGAAGGGGATGTGTTGGTAAATGCAGGTGTAGATAAACTAAACAAGGATGACGTTGATGCAACTGAGCCAAATGGGTTGGAGGTAGTCAAAGATGCAGCCGGTACAGAAGTAAATGCAGGTGAAACTGAAGTCCCAAAACCTGCACTATTGAAAGCTGAAGTTCTTGGAGCAAAGGGGTTTGACGATGAAGAGAAGGGATTTGCAGATGACTGCCCAAACACTGAGGTCGAAGGGGATCCAAAGCATGATACAACAGTTGATGGATTCAGAGGTGCTGGTCCTGATAGTTCCATAAAGAAAAATTAACACGTGCCATATTTTGTATATTATATTTTGGAAAGAAAAAAAATTACATGGTATCTTTATCTCCAAACTGATGATAGTCCTCCCATCGAAGTTCTTCGTGGCTCTTATCTTTGTAGATGGGCATAGCAGATATAGACTCCAGTTCTCCGGCAGACCGTGTACCTGTATCTGCCTCGGTCGTTGAGGCATAAGCTGCCACTCTACTTCCCGGACGTTGACCCAAATGCAGATTGCCCGAAACCTGAGCTTCCAAAACTCGGTTTGCGCAGTTGGGTTTCTAAATATTTACAAATGAAAGTGAAGCAGAAACAAATGCTAGATCTCATAAATATGTCAAGAAAAATCCATAACCAGACAGTGAGTAGGCTATAGGTATTTCATCAGGCTTACCAAATCGGGAGCCTAGAGCTCCAAAGAGTGATATTGTAGCGGCAAACGAGTCACTAGCAAAAGCACTAAAATCAAAAGCTAATGATGGAGTACTCACCAAAGAGTCCAGTGCCTGGAGCACCGAATGCGGAGGTGGTAGAAGCGCAGAATGCAGGGGTCAAAGAAGCATCAAATGCTGGGGTAGATGGAGCAACAAATGCCAGGGTGGACAGCTGCGCCAAATTCCGTAATATAAGAGGCTCCAAATGAGCTTGTTGTGCTCACAAAGAGGTGGTGTGCTTGTAGCACCGAACCCAGGGTTGCTACATGAGCCAAACGCAGGAGCGCTAGGAGTGCTGAAGGCAGATTGGCTTGAACCAAATATATTGCTACCAGAAGGACGCTGTGATTGCTGAAATAAGCTTTCAAATAGAAAGATTAACAGGTATACATGAATGCACTGGACACAATGAGAACTTTATTATCTTAGAAACATCTAAAAGCGAGTTACTAACCAACAAATGTTATCTCAATATTGGCATGCAAAAATATCCACAAAAAATACTCTTGGATAGGTATGATACATGAAAAAAGAGAGGATTTCCACAGTCTGATATACCCAGATAAATATATATGACCAGAAAAGAAGGAAAAAAAGAAAAAAAAATAGCAACAAAAGTGCAGCGCTAGCAAGCATTGTCAGATTGGCAGCAGTGCAAACGTACAAAGCATTCAAGTTCGAAAATCTTGACACCTTTTAAATGTATATAGACACATTAAACTATAATATTATTTATTTTCAACGCGACCAGTAAAAAGAATGAACAAGAAAGTTATGTACAACTGAAAGTAGAGGAGAAAAAAAAGAACGGATTACTCACTGTTTGAACTAAACATCGTTGTTCACGTCAAATTAACTGAAACTAGGAGAAAGAATCCAGGCCGTCGTCCCAATACTCGTGTTCAAAAACTTCAAACAAGCAACGATCAGCGCGTATACAGAATTTAAAAAGAAATTACAAATCATATTCTTGTAGCACTCTATAGAAATGAAACGACCGCAAGTCCAACAGTTGGCAGTAAATAAACCACCAGAAGAAAACATAAAGGTTAATAGGGTTGCGAAGGTACCTGCGTCAGACGGACGCAACCTAAACAGATTGCGAAACGCTCAAACTTTGACAGCGATTCCTTGTCATTGATCCGATTTAAACGTTATCAACTTAGTTCTTGAAGAATTAATAGCGTTGTTCACGTCAAATCAACTGAAACTAGGAGCAAGAATCCAGGCCGTCGTCCCAATACTAGTGTTCAAAAACTTCAAACAAGCAACGATCAGTGCGTATACAGAAATTAAAAGGAAATTACAAATCAGATTCTTGTAGCACTATATGGAAATAAAACGACTGCAATTCCGACAGTTGGCAGTAAATAAACCACCAAAAGAAAAGATAAAGGTCAATGGGTTGCGAAGGTACCTGCGTCAGACTGACGCAACCTAAACAGATTGCGAGACGCTCAAACTTTGACAGCGATTCCTTGTCAAAAATCCGATTTAAACGTTATCAACTTAGTTCTTAAGGAATTAATAGCCTTCCGCACAAACTTCCGGCTAATTGCAGGAGAGGGATCGAACACCGAAGGAAGAAGGGAAAGAGTTTTTACTCTTCTCCTTTATGATTGAGCCGCCAGTGAAGCGCTGAAACTGCTATATATTTAATTAAGTCACCACCGACTTATTCGAGCAATACTAATTCTGTTTCATTTTTATAGAAAAGAAAAAATCTGTTTCGGTAGGTTGATAATGGAGTATTTTTTTCTTTTTTTTTGGATAGAATAATGGAGTATACTTTTATGTGCGCTAACTTTTGATCTATTTTTTTCCTCTCCCTCGCATCCTTATTACCAAAGAAAAGAAATAACTTTACTACATAACAACGACACTACTTCTATATTAGAAATAAAATGAGTTTTATATTGAATATTTTATATTATATATAATAATAATGTATTATATTTTTTGACTATGAATAGTTTATTATATTGAACTTATTTAACCAGATAATTTAAATCAAATAAAACCAAATATGAATTGAACTAAAAGTCAAAAATCATGATCACCAAGTTAAGGAAACCTAGTTACCTAGTAGTTTGTTAATCTCAACCTAAATTTCGTATCAATTTCACTCCCCAAACATATGCTTTGTTGTTTATATTTGAGATTGCAACTAGATGTAACTCACAAACTATTCCAACTCGGTTTGGTTAATAGTCCGTTTAAGTTCGTATAATGCGAGCTTGAATTTAAACTTCAAAATGGTTTAAGGCTAATAAACTAAAACGAGTCAATCAAAAATCTTTATCAATTTAGTTCTGCAGCCTCATTAGCTATATTTGTACACACACACATATGTATATATGTATGTATGTGTGTGTACTATATGTATGTATGTGTGTGTATATGCATGTATATATGTGTGTGTATATATATGTATATGTATATATGCATGTATCTGCATATATACGTATGCATATATATGTGTATATGTATATATATGTATACATGCATACAGAGTTAATTACACCTGGTATCCAATCTTTTCCACAAAGTTTTATGTAGCATCTGTACTTTCATCTAATTCTCTGGACATCCTTACTTATTGGTGAAATTAGCACACAGCATCCGGTTAACAGGAACTAACCGCTTGCAGGCAGTTTTTACATATATTTCTTTTATTTTTATGGTTTCAACGGGTAGCTGCCCAAATTGCCCAACCATGGTTGATTCCACCTTCCCTCCATTACGTCCAACCGACTTCTTCCCTCTATTTCGGACATAAATCGATTAGGGAAGCTCCCAGAAGACCCAGACACATCCTCACACTCTTTCCATTTCAGATTTCCAGAACTGGAAGCCTTTTCCAAAGCCCTCAAAAACGTAAACAATCTCAGTGGATGATGCCTGTTCCATCCAAACCTCAGATGCCTTGAGAACAAGAAAACAGAGTTCATCATGGGCTGATACCTGACTATCTGAGCTTTGTTAAGGGCATAGTCGATTCTGAGGATCCTTCTTTTAACATTTCTCGTGAGATGGTGCAACAGACAAGGTCTTGAAAGTCATTTGGAAAAATTTGGTGAAGAAGTGTCTCGGGTCTTCTTTGAGATTGATGTGAACAAAGAGGAGTACAACAAGTTTTATGAGGATTTCTCCGAGAATTTGGAGCTTGGTATCCATGAGGACTCTCAAAACAAGTCTAAACTTGTTGAGCTATTGGGCTACAGTTTCGCTAAGAGTGGTAATGCAAGAACAAGCCTTTTTTACAGAGTAATGACAGCCGATAGCAGATCTCCTCGTGATGGCAAACATCTTCTGGGAAATCCGAGAATGAGAATGCTAAGGAATCCTCTTTTTTTTGTTTGTTTAAATGGGAACGACAACAATTTAGCGGATTAGAGGATTGAGACAGAGAATGATAAAAGAAACACTAATTCATGTGCCCTGATCAGTGGGACAACCAAAAAAAACAAAGTTAGAAAGGTAGGTTGGATAGAGAGATGAGAAGAGGAGATCGGCGGACAGAGTCGTCGTCGTCGTTGATGCTGGCGAGGAGGGCGGCAGACCGGAAGGGGGAGAAAGGAAGATCAGAGAGAGATGAGCGAAGAAAGGGGTTATACTAAGGAATCCTCAACAGTGACCGCTATAATTTTGCTCCATTTTCAGAGTAATTTTGATAAAGAAAGAGAAGATTCTTCAGAGGGAAAAAAGATTTTGCCTTTATTATTTTACTGATCCTAAACCGAGGTTCACGTCGGGTTAAATGTGGGGTCATGTCAAGTCAACGATCGATTTGAGTAGTCAACGGTAAACCAACAGGTCATCCGGATGCTGGGTGCTAATTTCACCAATAAGTAAGGATGTCTAGAGAATTAGATGAAAGTATTGATGCCACTTAAAATTTTGTGGAAAAGATTAGATATCAGATGCAATTAACTCCATGCACACACACACATATACATATATATGTATATATATGTATGTATGTGTATATAGAAACACACACACACACACATATGTGTGTGTACTATATGTATGTATGTGTGTGTATATGCATGCATGTATATATATATATATATATATGTATGTATTTATGTATGTGTGTGTACATATATGTATGCATGTACATATGTATATGTATATACATGTATACATACATACATACATATATATATGTATACATGTATATATATATATATATGTATACATGTATATATATATATATGTATACATGTATATATATATATGTATATATGTATGCATACGTGTATATCATTGCCATAAATTTGTTGGACGTTTGGTTATTGTTCAACTTTGATGTTATCATCTTGTGAAACCTATATTTGTAATCAACAAATCTAAGTGGTTAAGGAGAAAAATGGACATGAAGCTAACTCATCAATCTTAATAACAAATGCGCTAATCACTATATGTTGAATTAGATAACATATTTTTCCCTTGCAATGCTTACAATATTTTCCACACTCAAAAAGTTGGGGATCGGACCACAACCCAACCAGTTTAGAGAAAGCTAGAAAGTGAGGACGTAATCAACGATTATTACAAGGAACTTAAAGAAACGCCTAACCCTAGATTCAGTAAGACTAGGCTGGGGTTAAACTGTAACAAATCAACCCAAACAGATTCATTCTGGGAAGCAAACATGACCCAGAATCATCGGCTTGTTCATCGGGCTGGCATTTTTGAGTTGATTCGAGTAGACTGGATTAGTTTCGCTCATTTCATGCTATTCAACAGCTTGTGACACCATGCTGAAGTGGAATGGTGATGACTGTCTTCGAAAACCTTGATTAGCGATTCAAGAGCTCTGACCACAAGTTCCTTTTTCTCATTCATATACATGTCTTCGGTCTTTAGCTGATTGTTTTCTTCCCCTAGAGATACGCATACTGACTCCAGCCACTCCTCAAGAAAAGGTGATTTCTGATCAAAAGAAACATCAATGTCTCATAATGGAACGAGTGTAAAAGAAACAGAATATGGAAAAATATTGTCCTAACATATGATTGAAGTAAAGGCCATACTGCAATCAAAAGAAAGGTGAAGAAAGACATAATATCATAACCACCGCACTTATATCATCACAAAAACCAAAAAATCTTAAGCGCTAAATGTTTACTTACTTCTGCAAGAAACCTTTGGATAGCCTGATGCTCAGCCGTGGAGGCAAGACCAATCATGTGCAACATGGTTGAAGTAATCTGTAACAGGAACAAGCGTGACTTGTGATTACACAAATTTAAGTAACCGCAACTAAACATGTCCAGAAAGTATCCGCCAAGCACACAATTTTATTATTTTTTATTTTTTTGGTACCCACCAGGAGAATTTAATTTGTTCAAAGAAAGATGCTTAGTTGTTGAAGCATACACAGATGAAACTATGGTGGATTAACCATTGACTAATTAGAGCAATCATAACCTTTTCTATCAATCATGATATCTACTATCTTGTCTTCATCCAGTGGCCAAAGGAGTTGGACAAAGATGAACATGCCTTGTCCAAAATTTCAGCACAGAGGTAGTAGATTTATCCAAGGAAGCAACGATTCATTGACAATTGGATATCCAAAAATTTGGGAAATTTAAATGCCGCATATCATTTCAAGGGTTACCATAGACAGTATCAGGGCACACACCTGCTTTTCAAGGGCAACCTTGTATTTGAAATTAGATGGCATTGATATCTGGTCTGATCTTAGACTCTCTTGTTGTTGCACAATGACTTCAAGCACATCATAAAAGGATGTGCCATAATCTACACCAAATGAAACTCGAACAAATTGATGAATAATAAACAATGATGACAGACTACCCAAAACAATGAGAACACTCAACTTCATATAATTCCAAACATCAAATCCGGAAAGAAAAAGATAAAGGAACAGTTCATTAAGACTCATGTACGAAAAGCAAACAGTTCATTAAGAATCATGCTGACTTTCCAATTTCTTTGAGTAGAACAGTAACAGATTTATATTTTGGTAGAACGTACTTGACTAACGGAGAATAAATAAGTACATTGAGCATGCAGCAGCAACCTCTGCGGAAAGAAGGTACATAGGAACCCTAAATGTTCTCATTGTAATAACAAAATATACATTCAAGCTGACAAATAACTTACCTGTGACTTTACTTGGGACAGCCAAAGCAGCAGCTGCTTGTATCTTGATCTTGAAATTTACAGAATCACGTATAAGCACTATAAGTGTACTAAAAACAGACGAAGACCTGCATAATAAAGTAAAAGGAAAAGGTAACTTGTATGTTTCTGACTCTGTTGAGGGGGAGGAGGACGTTTTGTTGTTTTTCAAAGTGTTAACAGATTAAAGAACATAAAGAACAAGTCCACTGGTAAGTGTGACATCTAGAGGAATCCCTCAATCATGTTTAAAATTCAGATGGCACTGTCAGAGGTTTGAGCCAGACTAGCACCTGCTATCCTTCCACCATTATCTTCCTCATTCAGTTTTCCACATTCTCTCCATCAGTCAACTCAAAAAAACTCATCACCTTTACCAGCTCCCTGATTTTTTGGCCATAGAAATCTTGGCACTACTTCACCTGCTTCCTCTCATCCATCGCCCACTCCATCTCCTTCATTGTCTTCATTACTGTCTCTTCCTCTAATTCCACCTCCACTCAAATCACTACATGTGTCTCCATTCAGCCAAATGTTTTTGCGCCCCCAATATATATATATATATATATATATATATGTGTGTGTGTGTGTGTGTGTGTGTGTGTGTGTGTGTGTGTGTGTGTGTGTGTGTGTGTGTGTGTGTGTGTGTGCGCGCGCGCGCGTGTATGTATATTTTCTTTGACACCCTCAAATTGATATTGCCAACCTGAAGCATCTTCCAGCTACAAAGATCACGGCCAGTTTCCTTTTAAGTGAACCTTCAGATGTAGCGACAAAATTCTCTCCCTCAAATGAATAAGCAGATGACGATTTGCTGGAAAGTAGTCAACAAATCGGTGAAATTACTAGTGTATCCTAAAGAATCAGACTCAAATACCCTTGTTATTACAAAAGATCACTCCCACTGGCTATCATGGTATGTTCAAGGCTGCTCCAATCTCCCTCTTATGCAATACAGATACGGCCAAGAGGTGAAGCAATAGGATACAACTTGAAAGGGTCAAACAACAAGAAATATTGTAGTAAGACCTCAAGCATTTTAATTATGGAAACTAAAAAGAAAAAAGTTTAAAAAAAGAAAAGAAAAAGAAACTAAAAAGAAAAGGACTATCCATCAACATAGTGAAAACCTTGAGCAAATGATGCATTAACACTTACCAGTCCATGTCCTGCAATTTTAGACTCTCATTCACAAGCAAGTAGCTAAATGCGTGGCAAACGTTCCATTGAACCTGAAACAAGTTCTCCATATTCATCAGGTGGATAAGAACCACAACCAAATAAATGAATGGGCGAATCTGATAAAAAGCAGAAAAAAGAAGTTTTCTAAGCATGTTCAGCCAAACTTAGGATGCTTTCACTGTCACTTCCCAACTCTTGTACCCGCCAGAAATATAAAGCTGCTTTCCGTTCATGAACTGAGGGTTGGGAAAACTTTAAGACAATCATTCGTGCTGGTTCTCCACCCAAGTAGCAAAGAAATTAAACATGTTCGTTCTCCAATGGTTTAAAAGATACAATACAATACTCCTCTCCACACTAACTGGCAATTTAACACTCTAATAGGTCCTGGAAAGAGGTAAAAAGGAAATTGCATTTTGGTAGACTGGGATGAGAAAATCAGCAGCCTTGCGCCGAAGTGTTCTAACCGTGGAAGGAAAGGAATTATGGAAATGGTTGCTCCATAGCACCTCTATAAGAAATGCAAGCTCTGTACTTATTTAGAACAAGCGTTGAGCTAGAGCCGACATATTCTTAGAATCTCTGGACGGCGTTCAGGAGAGATTAACTACACAAGATAAACTAGTATAGTGAGGCCTGATCCAGTCCACATATGCTCTTTCTGCAATTCAGAAAGATCAAGATCAATGGTTGATATAATGTCCATGCTATACGCAGCAAAGGATTTATCTCGAAAGGTAGTATACGCATCAAAGGATTTATCAATGACAGCTCATTCTGGACTAGCTACACAGAGATCCCAAGATATCTAAGTCCCAGAAAAACTTGATAACGTTTGCAGCTAGTGTATACGGCATCCAGAGATAAAGAAATCAGGGAAGTCATCATAAGATGGGATCGGATGTTAGAAACGACAGGTCTAGCTGGAAAATTGCAATTAATATACATAAGATCTCTCCCTCCGTCTCAATTTCATAGTCATGTTTTTTTAGCCGTCCCAAAATTTTGTCCACTTTCTTTGATTAATTTTTCAACTTATATTTAGTTCCAAATGTATGCTTGCAGTCAACCTATAAAGACAATGCATTAATGATATGCAAATAATGCATCAAAGGATAAAAGTGGAAGGTGGACATATTTTTAAAGACTAGACTATGTATTAAATGATATCGCCTTAAAGACTTATATTTTCCAAACCGAACTATGACATTGGAACAGAGGGAGTAACATTTTGACAAAAGAGGGAGTTTCTGGGTAGTTCCTAGTTTTTTAGGGGCAGTTATATATTCTGATGACCTCCACTTTCTATATTAAAAAAAAAAGCTTGAGTGTTGTTGTTGTATCCCCTTGCTATACTATATATCCTGTGTTTCTTACATAAAAAGGGGTTTCACTTATCACATGTTAGCTGATATATGACAGAGCACAATGCGATAAGTCAATAATTGGAGGATAACAAAGAGGAATAAGGGAAATCGTATCATTATATCAAGATGTGTTTGCAGAAAGCAAAATTTTGAAGCTGCTTAGTTTAGACACTGTTTGGCACTGTTGTATTCATGTAATTCATTCAAAGCTGTTGTCGCCAGGGTTCTTCCCTTTTTTTCCCCCTTTCTATACTGTATATCCTGTGTTTCTTACATGAAAGGGATTCGGATGTCAACTGATATATGGCAGAGCACAATGGGATACGTCAATAATTGGAGGACCATAAACAGGAATAAGTGCAATTGTATTATTCTATCAAGATGCATTCACAGCAAGCATACTTTTGAAGCTGCTCAGTTTAGATAGACTGTTCGGCACAGTTGTATTCCTGTAATGCATGCAAAGTTGTTGTCGCCGGATTCTTTCCCCCGCCTCCCCACCCACCTCTCCCCCCCCCCTTTTTGTGTCAACGTTAAGGGACCTCTCATTTATCGGTAAGCAGTGCAAGCATGTGCTGTTTGGTATCCACTGCCTAAGCACCAAAAAGAGAATCCCTACCAGCAGTTCAAATACAAATCTGCAACCAAGCTGAAGTTACTTCATAAAGATATAAGATATTGTTTTCAAGGCCGCGACAGAGAGCAATTTTCCAGTTTACTCTCTCTCTCATCACACCTCTCCGAATTAATAACAAATCTAAAATTCCTACCAAGCAGTTAGGGTGAAAAGCTTGTGTAGATACTTGGTTCTAATGTTCAGTCCTTGTAAGAACTTGAACAATGACATCAAATAAAACAGCAAATTACTCCAAAAAAAAGCAGAATAAATATAAGAAAAAAAACATGGGAACTTCATCCATTTTCTTTTCCTGTGGGTGGTGGAAAAAGGATGAGTTGCTGGGTGGTGGTCAAGAGATATCAGAATTACCTTAACATTTCCAGTGTTAACACAATAAATGAAGGCTTGCACCATCTTTTCCAGCCAATCAGAAGGTTTTGCCCTGGATGGTAGGTGTACATTTGAAAACATAGCAAACTTGTCGTCCTTGTGCAAATCTTCCATGCTGCATCTTAATGGAGGTGACTTACTATCAAATGGGACAAATCTTGAGAGGTTTCCAAGAGCTCTAACCGCATTTGCTTTGACCTGACACCGGAAAAAAAAGAAAACCGAAAAAATGCTGCTGAGATCTTTAAGATACAAGCACTCTGAAAATCTTACCCACTTTTCTTCCTTCGTTTATTTTCAAAATTTAACACATGTTGCTTCATAGACAAACACACTTCAGAGCAAGCAGGTAAAATCTCCTTCAATTATTATGTCTGCATTTACGTTTTCATGCAAGCCAAACCCTTGCCTTTTTCAGAAACTTACAGCCTCCACAACAGGTCATAGACCATGTTCATGAACTACCACCTAGCACTTTTTTTATGCTTTTCAAAAAACTCTATAGCAGCAGATAGCCTGATCTTCATGTTTCAGCAAACAGAGCATGGTGTTCAATGTGTCTTAAGTAATCAGATATTTATGTTCTAAGATCCCAAGACCAGACCTGCTAAACCATTAGCCTCCTTGACAGATTTCTCCAGATGGCCTTTCAGTGTTCACATGTGTGCATGTGATTCAACTCTGCTTTAATGAAGTGCGCATTTCATAGTACCCGAAGTTCCCAATCCAGGAGCCTATCGAAGGTACTTCATCTCTGCTCACAAGCCAGCCACCCGAAACATACCAAGGTGTTCTTTTCTAGGATCACCCAAATATCCTTGACGCTAGTAGCCATACTGGTAATGCTATATCCAACTTTGCATGCAAAACAAGTTGTGCCACAATAATGTCAAATGATAAACATCTGCCACGTCCTCAACCACCTTTACACCTCTTCAACTAGCCAAAAAAGGCTACAACAACATTTTCTGAAGAAGCCATTCCAAGTTTCAGAGGAGAAAACACAGCCACAAGCATACCAAACTAAAGTATGAAAGGCCACCACAAAAGAAAGAGCTAAGGTAGCAGAAGAAACCAGAATTGAATTGGCCTTGAAGGGCTAAGGACCACCCAGAAAATAAGATCAATTTCCAGAGTCACCAGAGGCTGCAAACCGCCACCAAGAACCAGAAGTAAGACCATTACCCGCAGCAGGAAATTAAAGAGAAAGATGACAGTCCAGCCGACTGCAAGCTGCTGGAAAGAATGGTGGGGAAAGTAATATACCAGACAGGTCGCCGGAAATAGGGTCCTGAACGACCAGCCATAAGAGAAATATGGCTAAGAAATGCTTCAAAGTTAGTCTGGTGCAGCCAGAGGACGAGAATATACAAGAGGAAGCCAGAGATGAAACACAACATCTGGAAGTTTCGAAACCTCCATCAAAAGAAACCAGGACATCTTTTGACAGTTTGGGCCCACAGATAATAGAGCCAACTAGAAGAATGTAAGAGTGATAAGAAAGCCTGAAAGTAGAAAATTCATCCCCGCCAGTGCAGAATTTGGTTAGGGGAGGATCATTTCGAGGATCGCAATACCATGTGAAACCTCATGTTGTGAAAATCCCGTGCTCGAAAGAGACTTGTGTATCCTTTTTATGCATACCAAGAAGATATCTTACACAACCCAATTAAAAAGGTTTTCACTATTAATTCCAACAGGGATGCTGCCTCCTTTTCTTCTTCTTCTTCTTCATTTTTCCATCTGAGTAATGATTCGTTTCTTGGAAGAGGGATACCAAAAGGATACATACAAAAAGAGGGAATCATGAACAAAAGGCAACCCCTCAAACCTTCCAGGAATCTAAAAAAGTGAAGGATCAACCATTATCTACACCACGGGCAAAAAATATTACAATGTAGGCTACAATTATGCAGTCTCCCATAATGTCTGGTTCCTCCTTATTCCTTTCTGAGTGTTCATATACAGAATCGTACCATTGAGCAGGATCTGTGACACCTTCAATGTAGAAATGTACACACGTAAAGATATATACTAGAATAAATGTATTATATGTTACTTTAGATAGTAGTGATTTGGTTTAATTAGGGGTGTGTGTATGATTTCTGTAAATAGAAGATCACACTGATCTCATATCATGGAATCAAATAGTTGCCTAAAATACATAGATTTGATTGAACTCTTATTAGTTTGCTAGTAGGCTATAAATAGGTAAATGTATTCTACTAAGTCAATCAATACAAGATTGTCTCTTTTTATCCTTATGGTATCAGAGCCTTAGAGCCTCCAAATCATCATTTCACAATCTATTCCTCGTTTAGAATGACTACAGAAAACTCATCCACAACAAGTGTCATTGAACACACTTCCACTCCAAACACTAACAAGAGGACAGGGTCTAATTCTACCAACTATGATGGCATCCCCATGGTCATGTCCGACCATAAACATTAATAACTACCTCTCCTGGTCAAAAGCCATGGATATGTTTATCATTGGAAAGGCCAAGGAGGACTACCTCTTTGGCACCCTCAAACCTCCAGCAACTGACGATCCTAAGTATAAGGGATGGAAAACTAACAACAGCATGATTATGTTATGGATGGTTGGGTCTATGACATCTAAGGTTAGTGAGGATTTCCTTCTCTGTTCTAAAGCTGATGAAATCTGGTCAGCTACCAAGAAAATGTACTCCAGAAGGACAACACCTCAGAGCTATATGGAATAGAGGCCAACTTTATGATCTTAAGCAAGATGACATGACTGTCACTCAGTATTTCACCCAGCTAACCAGGGCATGGCAGCAACTTGATGTCTTTGAGGTCTATCACTGGACTTGTACGCCTGATTCACAAAAATATAAAGAAATTGAAGAAACAAAAAGAGTATTTAGATTCTTGGAACCACACCCTGCTTAGACTAAAAACAGTCTTCTCCAAAGGTAGACATGAGGAAAGTCGTAGGAAACTCATGATAACCACTGCGCCTTCATCATTTAGTGAAAGTTCAGCCCTTACAGCAGCAGTTGACAGTTACTCTAAATAGCTCTTCACTCAATTGGCTTGTTCGGCGTAAACAATCTTTCCATGATGCCAGCCATAAGATGACGGAAATCTAGACACGCGCCACTTTGCCCAAACCACCTTAGCCAAATAATGGGCTGGACAGGCCAAACACTTCTCAGAAAAGAGTATATGAATCCTACCTCAGTACTTTATCCAAATGAAACACTTGACATAGATATGATGTCAAGCACCGTATTGTTATCACTCAAATGATGTCAAGGAGCTTATTAATAGCATCAGATCTTTCACTACTACATGGAGGGTGGCAAGCAGGAATAGAACTGGAGAATTGCCGCAAAATTTTTGTTCATAAAAGAGCAATATTCTGTAAAGGATAAAAGTTGAGGTAGATTTTACTTTAGTGGGTTTGGGTAGTGATCTTTTTGTATCCTCCTCTTTGGACATTTTTCCAAT
This sequence comes from Eustoma russellianum, assembly GCA_036186865.1. Lineage (NCBI taxonomy): Eukaryota > Viridiplantae > Streptophyta > Magnoliopsida > Gentianales > Gentianaceae > Eustoma > Eustoma russellianum. Next base: position 3,312,989 of record AP025064.1, on the reverse strand, counting down.
ACTCATTGAAATCTGAATTAGTCACAAAAGGAAAAAGGAAAGAGTACAACAGCAGGCTAGCAAAAGTTGTGTTACGCGTTACCTTATCATTATCAGTTGACAACTTCAAAGCAATGTCAATTAGCACTGATATCAATTGAGAGCTTGCATTTGAGCCTGTAACAAGAAGAATGGCAATATTAGAGACGGTTTACTGAAGCACCCACGGCAAAATACTCAAGAGAGCCTAAATGAGCCCATGTACCACTGTCAAAAGCTAGTGCATCAACATTATGGCGGACAGAATCACATATGTTGGCCAAAGCCCATGAGGCTGCAATCCGAACCTAAAAATATAAAGGAAAAACATTATATTCCCAATATACAGTGACAAGAAAAACTCTTCAGAAGAATAATTTTACTATATTGAATTACTTACTGAGACAAGTGGATCCCTAGTGTTGTGTAGAACAGCATACACAAACTTGTCAATGATCTCACTCCTACACGATTCAAAATCTTCATAAAATCAAATTTGACAAATTGCTATAATCACAAAATGACTTATAGCAGAGGCAATTGGTTCACCTTTGGATTACATGTGGAAAACAAGAGATGATACCAATGGCACGACAAGCAGCTGACCTTACAGAGGGAGCATCATCACTAAGAGCAGCTTCCAGCTACAAGTATTACACAAAAAGCAGTTAAGAACTGATTCAAAGTACAGCAAGGAGATCAATAAAGTGATTGGTGTTTCCATCAAAAGACTTACAGAAGCAGTAAGAACTAATCCTTGTTCATCTTTCTGTAGTGAGCAGAAAACAGGCGAAGTTAAGCCTGCAAAGCAAGTCACTGATGCAGCTCTTACCTTCACAGGCACAAAGGAAGAGGGCGGGGGAAGAACCATCAGATTTCTTATCATCATGATCATCATTATAGATCTCATCTCAAAGAAAACAGGAAATCTGAATCATACATTATGGAGACAAAAGGAGAAGGGAAAAAGACAGTAATAAATGCATCTGCTAAAAAGTATTGGTCGTGGAACAACTTGTTTCATCCGAGGAATTAGCTAGCATTGAAAACGTATGCATAAGAGAAGTGTTTAGCGCCAGCTGGCAATCAGGCTTTTGTGGTTATTTGTCCTCCACTTTTTGTAAATCGTTATTTTTTATTTGTGAAATCCAACTGACGAGAAAAATGTCAACGTAGTAATTGAGATGCTATGGGAAGTTGCCAAAGCAATATTGTGTGATTGTATAAGTAAAAAAAAGGTTAATGTTGGGACAAGGTGATAAAGGCTTCTTTAATATACTAAGTAATAAAAAAAGTAAAGGACAAAATAATTTCTCTAGAGTAAAAATTATTGGGCGATAATGGTTGTATTCTAGAGAAAATGACAACAGAAAAGCATAAAACCTCAGAAATTCTGAAGACAGAATTACGAAGTGGATATGTTTATCTGCAGGAGAGAGTTATCCATGGGAATGCTCCTTCCCAAGGAGGTTACTTCGTTAGGTATCACTGCCACAGTATTTGATGGTCTTTGGCAAGAGACAAATCCGAGAGTTTTTTATAAGATGCTGAACACAAGTATCTTGAGGTATGAAGGAAAGGCGAGACAGTAAGGCCTCATATGAGATCATAGCGAGGTATTAGAAAGGCAAAGGTTGAAATGTCTTTGCTGCAACAATGATCAGGAAACCACACAGGTCTGCGTCATGGATGCTTATATGATATTTTGTCCATTCTAGTTGTACAGATTCTCTTTTAATATTCAGGAATGAGAAAGGCAAAATTACACACACAGAAGCAAGAATTACAATGAGTAACACTGAGCAAGCGAAATTAGATAAGGTAGTTGAAAATGAAACAAAAGGCTAATTCACACACAGAAGCAAGCATTACAATGATTAATATTGAGCAAGCGGAATTAAACAAGGCAGTTAAAAAGGAAGGGGGGAAAATGCACAAATTGAAAACAGGGCCAGATTCCAATTCGTGATGCCTATGAAGAAATACGGTAAAGCGATCAATATTAAGATGTCCACATGTACAACACCAGGGTAATGATAAAGTCCAGTAAAAGAAGAAAACAGAATCAAAAATCAAACCATAGCAGAACTATGATGAAGAACAAGGGGCATATGCTTGATCAAAGCTTCAGACCACAGCTCACATCCCACAGAACATAATTCAACTTCATATTTTGATGTGGGAGGCCCTTCCACTAAATGAAAAGGGGCAGATGAGACCATCTTATCTTTGACATAATCCGATGTAAATGGACCAGCAAGGAATTTCTCATCTGAAAGGTCCTCAGTTCCTCTAAATCCAGAAACTGCACGAAGACATTCATCAAGAACCTGTACCAATACCATACCAAAATATTATATAAGCACCTTCCTTTTTCTTTTCTATTATGTAACTTAAATTTCGTTGACAAGTAAGCATTTACAAAGTTAACGGGGCAATTAATCCCAAAAAAACAAAAAACAAAACCCTGCCTGCTCCAACTAACCAACCTATCCAAACCTCTACCTTTTCGCAAAAATCTCAAAATTTATGCACAACGGGCAAAACGTAGCTGCCAAAAAATTAAAACTGTGCAGTCTCTGTCTTCTCAAATAACAATAAGGTGTATGCCTATATTAACTGCTATTTCACAATTAATTTTTTTTCTTCCTGATTCTTGTCCGAGAATATACATAAAAGTTCATCTTTTGTTTTTGCTTTTTTTCCTTACGATTATTATTGTTGTTGTTGTCGTTGTTATTGTTATTATTATTGTTTTAAACATAACAGTCTAAAGTTATCAACTATATCTTGAGTTGTCTTCCACTATCCCTTCCCATCTTTTCGTAGATCACGGAATCCGCTATCCAAAAGCCATGCAAATCTAAATCTAGTGAGGTTTTTCTGCAACTTTCATCCCCGAGAGTCCAAATTTGGCTCTAGTGAGGTTTTTCTGCAACTTTCATCTCCGAGAGTCCAAATTTAGCCAATCTAAGATATCCTGCCACTGAGAGTGCACTTGTTGGTCAAAATCAACCCCTATTCTAAAAGTTTTCTTGCATGACTAATCTCTTCTAGCATGTCAACCAAAGAATCATCCATGTCTAGGTATATAATGCTTGCTCCTAACGCTGCTGCAGACTTTTATGAACTTGCATACTCACCAACCTAGCCCTTAACAGGAGGCAGGTTCCAGTCACCCCACCCCACCCTCTACCCAAAACCTTAAGTAGCTATTACAACCACCACAAAAAAAAGGAAAAAACCATGGGGGAAATATATCACAACAAGAAGCCATGTGAATAGTTGCTTATAAATATGTACCCGGCATTCGTACCAAACTTTCCACAAACATTACAATAATATGGCTCTTCTTCTCTTCCCCTTTTTCCCTCTCTTTTTGGTGTCGCCGTGAAAATGAAAAGCTGGAAAATAGAAACCACTGAGAAAATCTCCTTATAGTGGTGAGGATTTCTCACCTTGATTGCAGCAGTTATCACTTTCTCCCAAACCGAAACACCTGTTTCTTTAACATTATTCCTCAAAAACTTTGCTTGAGCATCAGGAGACAAACTGAATACTCGATATACAATAGATGAAACCTGCTTCGAACTTGCAAACATTATACTTGGATAAGTATGAGCCACAGCTCTAAGGGCCTGCAAAAAGCAAGAAAAGATAATAAAAATATGTTTTTCCAACACAACTTGCTAATACAAATGCAATCTACGTGGGTTCCATAGCAAAGATGAACAAGAAAAGTAAGTTCAATATGCATTTGGTAAGAAGTTATTGTAACTCCATAGCATCCTTTTAGCAGTTCCTTATTTTGAATGTATTACCAGATGCCAAAGCATAAACTGAGATTATTCAACCCTTAGCAAACACAAGCTTGACCCTTTTTTTTAACAATCACACCTGATTTCTCACTAAATCTATTCATGGATCACCAAAAAAGAAAATCGATGCAACACAGTGAGATGGATGCTAGAAACATCAAAAATCTGCAAGGCAATGGTTCCTCTATTTCTGGTATGATAATTGGCAACCTTGGGCCAACTGTTCAACAATTGCAGCATTAATGTGAGAAAGATACTGGGTTTGGACTAGATGCAAAGATTTCTGAAATTGACACAGAAAAGTAAAATGGCATGCTAATTCTAGGAACATTGAAGTTCATAGTCTCACTAAGAGCACATATGATGATCTACTGGCAAAATGAATTATCAAGCCAACTATACATGTTACCATCCAGCCAGTCTACCACAACACTGCAGTTGAGCCAGTCGGTATGAATGTATAGGGATGTGAAGCACAAATGTGGTACAGCGAAGAAAGAAATTGTCTAGACATATATCCTACAGCTAGTGTGTTGGCAGATTTAAAACACAAGATAGACTTCACAAACGGGGAACTATAAATTCAAATCAGTGTTATCCCATGACCTCATGGAGGCTCATTGACATCTATTCTTTTCAAGTCCTTACATTAAGAATGTCTGTTGGAGAGTGTTCTGATCCTTAATTTGCACGAAGAAACAAAACGAATGGACATGATCTGCAAATCTAGGCTTTCACTCCTCCTCTATCACAAAACCCTAGCTATCGTTCTATTTTGACCCAATTCCACCATCACTCAGGTGGCTCCCATAACCGGCCATTTCCTTGGCCAGTACACTGCCGGTGACAGTGATAGAGGTCTTCATGCCCCTCACTTCCCGATGCCCTCTCTTCTCGTACTATTCTTTCGTCTTTATGTCCAGCTCTAGTCAGTAAATCCTACATGGCACAGCTTTCTAGCGTGTTTCCCAATCTTCCATGGAGTGGTGCTGCTTACCGAGGTGATCAGCTTAGTTTTCCAACAGGACTTCTTCTATTTACTGGTCTGAACTAGGATGACTAGCTGGTTGTTCACGTATTGATTGGGCAAGCGTGATTAGGAAGGTAAGAAAACGAATCCTTAACTGCTATTTTGGGGATCATTGGGCTTTTAAATTCCAAAAGAGACAAGTGATGCAGCTAAGGGCTACAGTTGCATAAGGACGAACACACATGTGATAAAAGGCCCTAGAGCTAAAGCAATAGAAATCATGGATAATATCACCTTTTCTGTTAGCAAGTGGAATGGAGAATAAAAAACAAGTCAAATTAGAAAGTTGTTGCAAAAAGTGGCCCTTGTTTAAAAATTATTTATAAAGGGAAATCACGAGGGTAGCTTTTGCTTCTGTTTGAGTCATGTATGGGAGGATGTTGAGACTATGCCAGATATGAACATATTTTCTATGTAGTAAGGGTTTGATAGGCTTTGTTTTGGGGGTTTAGGGTGTTAAAGGTTGGTCTTTTTTTACATCATGAAAGCTCTGATCATTTACACACACGAGAGAGAGAGAGAGAGAGAGAGAGAGAGAGAGAGAGAGAGAGAGCACCTGAAATGCTTCAAAGCTTATAGATGGATTGATTACTGAATCAGAATATTGAAAGAAGGTAGACAAAATTCCAGATCTCCTTTTCACCACAGAGAAACCTGAGCAACCAAAGGTTCATACGTTAAAGTTCGTTCTCAAACTGAACACGTCATGAGAATAACACTCAGGCATAGATATGCATCCAATGAAAAATAACCCTATGAAAAGTAACAGCTTCATAGCCCACTTGAAACTTTCAAGTCGAAATCCGTTTATGGGCCTCAATTTACTTCATTTTCGTTGAGTAGGCCCCAAAATCACATGCTAGAGCTTTAGATTTCCTACACAAGATCATACCAATGACCTAGTCTGTGAAAATACCAAATGGAAGAAAGATTTAGGCGGGAAAACCTCAGAATTATTTTTCTTCTTTAGAAATGAAATTAACATCAAAAACCTCATTGCCCCTCTAATTTTATACTCAATTTGGTATTTGGGCAACAAGAATGAAATGCAATATCTAACCCCACGAAAAAGATTGAACAAGTTTAATCACTAATTTTTGTGAATTTCTGCATAGGAATCAGAGTTGTGAGTTAGTAAATGTAGAAAATATTGTTCCAGATGAAGCCACTAATGTAAAGTCAAGACTAATATCTGTAATGGGATTTTCTTGTATGATGCATGGCATCAAATAGGGCAGTTAGTATCGCAAGGTGAGGTATAACCCAACAGTTCTCTATCATAACGAAGTTGCAGATATTAATGAGGGTAAACGGAAGCAGCCCATTGGTTAGAGGAATGATGCAGTGAGAGAGTTTGGGGCAAGCTTTGCCGAGAGCTAGTTCAGCAGATTGAATTGTGAGGATGTACAAATATGGGAAGTAGCAAATTAAACTAAGTATTTACTGCCGATGCGATTGCAGATACTGAAACGGGTCAAATTGGTATCAATAAGAAATAAATCCTCAAATATGCAGCCATCAATGGGAACTAAGGACAGGCTATTGGAATCGGGATTGCATGAGCAAAACCAGTGTTCTGAGTAATAGTGGATCAAGACTGATGAGCATCTGCTTTTTGCTTGCTCCTGCTCAAAGAGTATATGTTTAATACACTGAATCACCAAATGTGTTAGCAGAAATCACTTCAGTGGAACACCATGGTAGGCAGGGCACATGAAAGCAATTGGGCAAACAAATTTCAGAGGCATATGATTTGGATGAGAATGGAAGCTACAGGCTACAGCTTGTAACTGGAGAGATATCAAAGACACTATTCTCTTCAAAGCACAGCACCAAGCCACCGAACTCAAGATATACTTAATAACAAGGCTATTAAACACCCATTTACTACACATACGAATGCGATATTGCTAATCTGCACACATACAGGAAAAAAGCACCAAGAAGATAGTAACAGCAGTGATGCAAAAACCAAAACCAATCATTAAAGGAGTTGGGTCTCTTGCGATAAGAAAAGTTTGTCGGTGGGGTAGATTTCTTGAATAGGTGACTTGGTAATGAGTCTGGTAACGACTTTCAAAAGGAACTGGTCTGACTACGACTGATTGCAATAGTTTATGGTTTGAGTGAATCAAAGACACCATCAAAAAGGTTGCAAAAGGGCTGTTTCTTTGAGCAATACGATTATCAATAACACAAGGCAGTTTCTGGACATGGAGAAGCATCCATAAGTGCAAAGTCAAATGGATGTTAGCTGTTAATTTAAATATTGACAAACATGTCTTATATAGGTTGTTGTAGGGCAGATACAAACCGGGATATACTTCCATTGACAACTTAAATTCTTGGAAATGGAGCTCCGCATTTTCCCTCTACTTCTACAGACTTGCACATCCCCACCCCCCCCACCCCCCTTGCAGTTACTTATAAATGTCTAGTTAGCCAAGGAAGGTGCCATTCTCCAAGTCTCCTGGAGATGCAGATATTTTGAAGAGCCAAAGAATTAGCATATGACATGTACATAAATCAGCATACCTCAGGAGATGGTACACAAAAGTAGATACCTGCATTTACTTCTTCCATAAGCATATGCAGAATGTGAACTGAGGGAGGCAAAATGGACAAAGCTACTGTCAAGCAACTGAGTGCAGTTGCCTACAAATGAAGCAAATGAAAGATGAATATCTTTTTCCCCATTTGGTTTCACAAAGTAAAAAAAGGAAGAGAGAGGTCAAGAGAGTGGACAAGGTTATACTTGTCACACTAACCAGTAGGCTTGTGTCGTCATATTGAAGAGAAAAGCTTTCTTCAATTCGTTCCAGAACAGAAGATACAACACCCGGCAACAACTCTGCGGGCATTCTTGAATAACTGCAAAAAAAACATTACAAGTCAAGAAAATACAATCGTATTCCGGTCAAGCGCATTTTCATCATGTCAGTTTACCTTCCTCGGCACATACTTGTAGTCATCTCCAAAAGAGGATATGCCATGTTTCAACCCCCATAGTACCAATGAAATGCATTTACATAAAGCATTAAAATTGAAACAAAGAAATAAAGCATCTTGTGCATGTCAATAATGCTTATTTAATGAGGAACATATGGCATATCTATAAAAATAAAGAAAGATTATAGGTCAAGTGCGTACATTATTGTGTTATTCTAACAGAAAAATCCATTTGGGAGGGTAAGTCATAACAACAAGATTTTTGGATGTGGAAGATAATGTTGTGGATAAAAGATCATTTCACTAAATTGATCAAGAGAATCATTGGAAATGAGATTTCAACATCATTCTGGTTTGACCCTTGGCATCCATAGGGTGTGCTGGAACAGAATTTTCCAGACCTCATAATGAAACTTAACATTAGATCGATAGCAAAAGTAACAGAAGTACAGGAAGGAGGCCAATGGAGACTGACTTATGGTAAAAGATAAGATGCTCAAGTGATCAGCTTCTACAATGCATGTAGAAGTATCTAGCCTATTCAAGGAGAATAATATTGGAAACGGCTGTCACCCCAACATTTACAATCAAGAATGTAATTAAAGCTAGAGTGTTGCACGTCCAAGCAGTAAGCTGGACTAATATTGTCTAGAGTAATCACCATGTTCCTATATAAGTCATCATCAATTGGCTTACATTTTAGAAGAGACTGGATACTCAAGGCAAACTTTTACAATGTGACATTATTCAAACTAACACTTGTGTGCTTTGTGACAGGGTTCTGGAAGGATCATGATCACCTTTTTTTCCAATGCATATACTCAAAGAAAATGTGGAAGGTTGTTTCGGAACAGTTAAAGTGCAAGGACTTCATCTACACCTGGAACAGATTGTAGAATTGGCTTCTGACGAACCCATAGAGCTCTAGACTCCAAAAGGACCTAATGTATTTTGACTGGTTGTCATTGTCTACTTAATATAGATAAAAATGAACCAAAGATTCTATCAAACAATTGAGAAAGATAGGCAACACGCTTTAAGGAAACTTGCAGAAGATAAGGTGTTTTTTGCATCTTCATGGCATGGTATAAAAATGAAGAAGGAAAGTTGGGAAATAGCCATCAACTTTGATACGGCATACAAAAGGAAGGCTAATTGAAGGAGAATTTGATTTAATTCCAAGTACAATCAAGATAAAATTGCAATTAACTTTTTGAAGATTGAGACGAGATTATCCTACCATAAAAATTGATCTCCAAATCTACAAAAAAGGGGCAGGAATCGGCTGACTACTAGGAGGAATAGAATATTCCATTTTCAAGATAGATTTTTAGGAAGATTATCATTTATCTCTTTTAAACTTTTGATAGAATTTTTAGGATAGAGTTTATATTTCTTTTTGATTGTTTTTAGGCTAAAAATTCAGCCTTTTATTTAGTCAAGGCCGCTGGCCACAAGAAAGAACGACATATTTTTATTCGATCAAATTTGAGTTTTGGTTTTCTCTCCCAAAAGGATGGAACCTTGTTTTCTTGATTTTGCACTAAAAATCAAGGCTAATATCTCTCAACCTTGAGCAAATTGAGGGTGATTGCCAAGGGTTGAAGTGACCGTCTAGGAGGGCCTATCGAAGGTTTGCCTACAAACGCACACTTGAATCTAAGGTATTGCTTAAGCCGGCAATTTCAACACAACGGAAGCAAGGAGAAGTTTACTTCTTTGTGCCTAACCCCTTGTGGAAAGGTTGTTGGAGGTGGAAGAGTGGATCCTACGCTTGTCAGCTTGCATCAATTTGGTATCAGAGACACAGGTCACTCAATTCCACCATCTATCCTGCACTTTTTTTATTTTCTTAAATCTGAAATTTTTTCTCATATTTTCATCATCATTCAAAAAAAAAAAAAAAAGCCGAAACATTCATCAAAAAGAATCAGCCGAAACCCATCTTAATTCAAAAGCTCATATTTTTTTTTAGGTTCTTTTTCTTGTTACCTGCCTCACGACCTATAATCATCTTATTCAAAAAAAAAAACATTCCGGTTCTGGACACGTTGCGCAAAGGAAAAAAAAAAAAAAGGTTGACATCTTGGCATTGTTCATTTGTTTTGTCCCACCAAAGATCAAATCTTCATACACACTTAACACTAGGCTCATTGTGATAGGGTTTATATTCAGCCACATCATATAAATCTAGTCCATTGCTTAAAAGTGCTACCTAGTCACACGTAATTCTTGTTGCTAACGAAGCTTTTAGTTGATTTTTTAGACTTGTGTGACTTGATTGCATTGTTGCTTGGTTTGCGTTGCAATTATCTTGTATCCAAGACTAGTTCTCCCACATCATACACACGGCTGAAAATTCTTGATACAAAGCTATCACCTTTCAAGCCAAATCAAGCCACAAAGACACTAATTGTGGAGATTTAAAAAAAAAAAAAAATGTTTTACTACTTCGCGCAAAACAGTCCCTAAGAGTGCCTTGAACATCAAAAGGCGTCCTATTGGTTCCTAAATCACGGGCTATGCATTGTTAAATACATATTTTCCTTGTGTTCTTTTACAAAAAATTCAAAAAAAAAAATCGGCAGAAAAATCAAAAGAGCCGAAAAAAAAAAAGAGGAAAAACAGTGCACAAAAAAAAAAAGAGCAGTGCAAGTATACAAGTTTGGTGAAAATTATTTGAAGAAGAATACCAAGATTGTTCTCAAATTATTTGCAAATCATGTTCCATAAAAACACAGCAAGGTCGTGCCTTTTGAAGCCCCAAAATACTACATCATTCATTGTCTTTACACTTGGATACTTGATTATTGTAATTAGATCAACAACTTTGTAATCAACTTGCATAAGGCTAAAGTTAACTAAAGATTGCCCAGGGCAACCCTTAGTTTTCTTTGACTCAGCCTTTGACATAATTTTTGGTTTCCTTTTCTTTGATTCGTAGAAGGTTAAGTGTGTTAAATTCTCTTGTTACTTGGCTTGATACCTTTGCCTATTAGTTGCTGAAATTTGGGTGATACATTGGAGAAAAAGGTGCAAGTTGCGAGTTTTGACATCCAGTTTAACTGCTGATTTTTGCTGCTGATTTCTACTGTTTTGGAGCTGTTTTTCTACTGTTTTGAGGCGTTTTTAGATGCTGGAATTTGCTGCACTAGTACAGCAATAAGTTGGGAGTAAATCGGACCAATTTTGGGCGTTTCCGTCGCGATTTGAGGGCTGTTTTTACCACAGTCCAGCCGCTGTTTTTTTTTGTACTGTTTTGACGTCATTTGGACCTCCAAATTTTGGTCAAAAACAGCCGGGTTTGGTACAGTGTGGGTTGGACTTGATTTGGACAAGTTCAGGTTAAAACTGTGCACTGAATTGCGGTATCGGGTATATTATAAGAGACTTGGCATTCACCTATCTTTATTGCTCTCTTTGACATTTATTAGCCTCAGATTGATCAAGAAACAAGGTGGTAAGAGAGAAAAAAGAAAGTTAGACGAGTGCACAAATTTCTATTTCCATTTACCCTTGTTTTTGGTATATTGTTTTCTTTGTTGTTTCTGTTTTGCAGGTTCATAATGTGGCGTACCACTGATCAAATCCTAGAAGGGATGCAAAAACGTTCTGACGAAACCTATCACATCTTAAAAAAATGTCATTCGATGTTACTTGCATTACAAACTGAACAAATTGAAAATTTACATGAATCTAACCCTAATTCTAATGAGCTGAACGTTAATGACAATAATGAAGTAGTTGAGCTTGATTTGCATGTAACCCATTCTGATTTGCATGATTTAGATGTTACTACTCCTACCTTTTGTGATGAGCTAGAATGCATTGATAATGTTAAGCATGACGTAGATGCCATACAAACTGATTTATCTCATGAATTTCTATGCATAAGTAATTCATTGTCTCCTGATTCATATGCCATAAATGATTATTCAAGTGATGTCTTAAGTGAGCTTTCAAGTGATTGTGATAGTGAACTTAAGCATGATAACTTAGAAAAGCATGAATGTCATGTTTTCAGCAATTCCTTATTTGAATGTGACGAACATGATTCCACGTTATTTGAAACACCTGAATTGCATTCATATAACATTGTATATGACAATCCTATGTTCATTCATGAGTATGAAACTGATTTGTATGAAAAAGAGGAGTTTATCCCACTTAGTACACAATCCAATTTAAAGGAATCAAAGCTTCAAAGTATACTTCTCACAACTTCTAACACACCATTCTTGTCACTACATCATGATACATCATATAACATTCATGTGCTGACCTTGTGTGAGAATCAAATGCATGATAACTGTGAGCTTTTATTGGTTATACTGAAATTTGAAAATCAGATCCTAATGCATCCAAAACATGTGAAGAAGAGAACTTACTTATTGTGGATGTATGATCAAATCAGTTTTTGTGAGTTGCTAAGTACATGTGTTGTCATTGCATTACTTATTCACCCTAAACATCTTAGGATGAAAGGGTGCATACATGTGTGTATTGTATCTTTGTTGCAGGATCTTTATCCCTCATGGCATACACGCTAAGATTCGGGACGAATCTTTTTGAGGAAGGAGGGAATGATACGGCATACAAAAGGAAGGCTAATTGAAGGAGAATTTGATTTAATTCCAAATACAATCAAGATAAAATTGCAATTAACTTTTTGAAGATTGAGACGAGATTATCCTACCATAAAAATTGATCTCCAAATCTACAAAAAAGGGGCAGGAATCGGCTGACTACTAGGAGGAATAGAATATTCCATTTTCAAGATAGATTTTTAGGAAGATTATCATTTATCTCTTTTAAACTTTTGATAGAATTTTTAGGATAGAGTTTATATTTCTTTTTGATTGTTTTTAGGCTAAAAATTCAGCCTTTTATTTAGTCAAGGCCGCTGGCCACAAGAAAGAACGACATATTTTTATTCGATCAAATTTGAGTTTTGGTTTTCTCTCCCAAAAGGATGGAACCTTGTTTTCTTGATTTTGCACTAAAAATCAAGGCTAATATCTCTCAACCTTGAGCAAATTGAGGGTGATTGCCAAGGGTTGAAGTGACCGTCTAGGAGGGCCTATCGAAGGTTTGCCTACAAACGCACACTTGAATCTAAGGTATTGCTTAAGCCGGCAATTTCAACACAACGGAAGCAAGGAGAAGTTTACTTCTTTGTGCCTAACCCCTTGTGGAAAGGTTGTTGGAGGTGGAAGAGTGGATCCTACGCTTGTCAGCTTGCATCAAACTTGGACCTGTCTATGAAGACTTTTTGTATATAAAGCCTGCAAAAGGCTCTCTGTTATTAAGTTACTACCTTATGTCAAATGTATAGTTTGCTTATGCCACTGTCTTTTATTTTCAAGCCATAATGGCTCCACCTAGAATAGGATTTTTAGGGATTTTAACTTCTAACAGCACAGGCACATGTTGTTCTTATCTTTAGAGCTAGATCGTCCCAATCCCACTTTGTATTTTGGGCAAGTGAACCTTGCTTGTGGTCATTCTGGCTACTCAATTAAAAAATAGAAGCTAGAAAAACGATGCTTACTCATACGGCTAATTAGTACAAAACAATTATTTATAGCCTTGAATAGAGGCCGAGTTAATGTTATATAGCTATGAGATATTCTATCTAAGGAAACAATTCAAAAAAAAGAATCAGCATGATCCCTTTAATTTAAGAAGAGATTAACCGTTATCTCTATAAGATATTATCTATGATTCTTTCCTTTTTTTTTCCTGCCGTATAATTCCTACACTCAACTTGTAATGTTTGCAGATATATAAAATTTTAACCCGCACGGTCGCGCGCGCTGACACACACACACACACATATATATATATATATGAAGTAAACCCAAAAAGTAAACAAGAATCATGCATAAGAAATCATCAGGAAGAAACAAGCTTACGGTGTGCACGAAATCAAAGACATCAGAACCTTGAAAAGGGACGCCAACAAGCTTTTTTCACTTTCACGTTTGACCAAATAAAGTAAACCTGAAACATGAATATAAAAGATAATAGAAGATAAGAATTTTCAGATATGCAGAACGGCAAAAGCAAGCTTTTCTATTGAAATTCAAGGGCCCAAAAAGCACGATACAGGAACCATGAAGAGATCTGCATAGGTGTTTCCCAAACCTGAATGTAGCTGAACTAAAATCTGACCAAGGGAGCTGGAAAGTGATGTAAAAGATGAAGACTTGCTTGGGTCTTTTAACTCTGCTATTTGCAGGAAAACGGATGCATTTTTATCCAGAATTATAGCAATAGTAGCAGCAGCAGCGAGTCGTGCCTAGCCATCAGAAGACAATGCATAACTCCATCAGAAGGACCAGAGCACACAATACACATCCACACACTTTTAGAGTATAAGCTCTCCATGAAGAATAAGGGGAAGGGGGAAAAGAAATCCACATGGATTTGTAGCCAACAAAAGTGCAAGCAAACCACAAAGGTAAAGTAATTACATGGCTTTAAAAATGTATCGACAATCAGGAATTTACTCATGGTTGAATTAGGGGAAAGGTAGCACATCGTATGTGCCAAAACAAAGAGAAAGAATTACCAGGAATAAATGGAAGAAATTACCAAAGGCAGGCGTAAGCATACCTTTGGATAAGGATCAAATAGCAGACAACTCAACAAATTTGCTTCGTGTTTCCTGTGAACAAGAAACAGAAAAAAAAATTCAAAACACAAACATGATGTAAGAAAGCAGACTAAATATCCATGCACCAGCAATAGACAGAACCTTGGTTGTAAAACATCAATGCAGGGCAACAGAGCCGTCAACTGGGTGGTCAACAACTTAGGTTCAGCTCGGCAAAGATCCTTCAATCACATTCAGTAAACCATCTCAGACATCTTTTTTTTTAAAGTAAAGTTATCATATATAAGCCAAAGATGGCACATTTACAAAAGATGTTGCTTATAAGTGAGCAACTACAAGCTTAGCTTGAACAACTATAGGTGGCTTACAATTTGCAGTCTTGTCAATCTTTACAAAAAGTTGCCTCAAGATAAGCCAAGCATACATGTACAAAATAGTTGACATAAAGACTACAACAAGCATAGCTTGTTCAAAATAAAGGTGGATGGCAACAGTGAACCCTGAAACCAAAGCTAATCTAGGAATAGCATCCAAATAGTCACAAACGACTATAGCCAAATAGAAATAAAACATAAACTGTAGAAGAGGGAAATAGAAGGAAAGTAGAAAAAACACAATGAACAGGGGGCATGCTATATCCAGTAGGAAACAGCAGAAGATGTAGAAGACAAAACGCTGGCGTGACAATGACTTAGACCATCAAACAGTACGGATCATCCCATCAACTTTTCAATTCGCTTATCCGGAAACCATCCCAGCAGAAGAGAAAAACATCAAGAAAATAGCAGGGCCCCTAAGGCTAGAGCCGCCAAAGGAGGCCAGACTTGACCATCAGTGTTGTGGCGGAAGCAGCATGGCATACAGAAAGTGGGGTGATCCATGGAAGCCATTGATAACAGAGTAACTCAGTATGGCAAAAGACCAGTGAATGATCAAAAATGAGTCAAGGTAATGACTGATAAGAAGTAGGGGCGGGCCTGAAGAAGACCTTCATACAGATTCTCATACTGAGATACAGTTCCCAGTTAAGTTTGCCATATTAATAGTTTCTCCATGAATTGACTGAGTAGCAAATGCTTTGTAGAACCTCCTTAAGAATTACATCTCGATTTTTACCCATTTGTTGATAGATATTATTGTTCCTTTCTTTCCATATATGACAGACCATGGAGATAAGCTAAAATAAGCCACATCTTTTGAAATTTTGACTAGGAGCTGTAGGAATTAAGCCAAGTTATTATGTTTCTGCCAGCCATTTATGCCATCTCTACACTTAATATGATTCAGAAATGCAATCCACACAGCATAGAAGTAGCTACATTAAAAGAAAAGGTGATCGCAATCTTAAACAAACCTGTCACACAAGACACAAAAGTTTGTTAGATTAACCACCACTGTAAGAGTTTATCTTGTGTATTAATTATCTTCCAATATACAAGCCATAAAGTGATTGCATAACGTGGAAGATAATGCTTGCACCACACAATTTTCTCCGAGTCAACTAAGGGCAAGGTAGGCTGTATAGCCATTGTGGCATTTTTAAAAGTAAAATAGGGACTTAGCTTCCAAGTCCAATAGTCATCCCCCTGCTTTAAGTCTATGGTTCTACAAGCCTGTATGAAATTGCATAACTTGATGATCTCAATCCCTTCCAAATGGGAGTCTTCATGTTCTGTTCTCCAAAACAGCAGAGACTTTCACCTTCATACGGATGTTAAGTTTCCTTACAAGTTCAGGGTGAGATGAGATAAGGACGCCCTAAAGGTGTCAAATGTCATACCAAAAGGAAGTTGATTGGCCATTTCTTAAGACCTTGCCAAGCTGCTTATACTTGTCCCTGACCCAAAAAATCCTTTTCCATATCCAAAATCCAAGGTCTTTAGCCGAACCTCCCATAAGGATTTCCATTTTAATATAACCGTGTGCGCACACTTCACTCAAAGTCCCTCCTAGTGTTCACATATATTCCACAAAGTTTTTATAATGTGTATTGTTTACAAGTCCTCGATCATGGATTCCCAGTCTCCTTTTTCCCTTCAGTTGACAAATTGTAGACCACTTAACCTTAGCCTTCCTAAAACCTCCCCAGAGGAAAGACTTTAAGATTTTTTCCACTCTCTTATGATTTTCCTTGGCAAGAAGTATGAAACAGACCAATACGACATACAACTATGAACACTTAGTTGATCAATTGTATTCTCTCCCCATATGATAAGTTCTTAGTTAGTCAAGCTTTGAACTCTATTGAATAGCCTATCCAAAATGACATCACAATCAGAGTCAGAAAGTTTACCGCCATGAGAGGTAAATCTAAGTATCTAACAGGCAAATACCCTATGGGCATACCAAGCAGAGAGGCTAGGGTGTCCTTAACCTGAATAGTGACTCCATGGGTGAAAATTTCACACTTTTGTAATTTAGTTTGCAGCGCTGAGAGAGATTGAAACTCCTCAAGGATTCTTTTCATTACCAAGATGGACTGTGGTTCAACATTTGACAAAATAATTAAATCATCCGCAAAAGCTAAAGAGGAAAGTTTTAACTTATCACACTTTAGAGAAAGTTGTAGTTGGGATCAGTAGTGCAATGTTTCAATAGTTGGTGAATCCCTCCATTACAAGAATGAATAGGCTGGGGGATAAGGGATCACCCTACCTCAGCCCTCTTGAGGAACTGAAATGCCCATTTAAGGCTCAATTCAAGTTAATGGAGGAGGAGATGAAAACACAAAGTCCAACCCAGTTGATGTATACCTTTCAAGAAGCTCCATAGCCTTGAGGATCCACAGAAGATAAGGCCAACACACGGTGTCAAGGGCTTTCATAGTGTCGATCTTTATGCCAAACAATTGGGTCCCACAGATCTCTTGTAGTGTTTGACAATCTCATAGATTAGAAGCATGTTCTTTTGAATACTCTTATCTTTAATAAAGGCAGACTGATTTTCATCTACAAGGTGAAAGATCAAGGTTTTAGCTTGTTAACTAAGATCTTGGATATAACTTTATATGTTACATTACAACATGAGGTGAGTCTAAATTGTTTCATACTGATTAGGATGTCTACTTTAGGGATAAGAAAAATAGTTATGACATTAATTGGGTAGTATATACAGTTCTTTTTGGAAAAGAACTCTATAGCCTCCATAAACTCCTCCCCCAAGAGAGATCGTTTTCTTTATAGAATTCTGCAAGATAGCCATCTGGACCAGTGGAGTTACCTGATTTCAATGTGAAAAGAGCTTCTTTTATTTCTGTCTTAGTGACTGGTTAGGTTAGGGAATTAGACTGAGTGTCATTCAAGGTGTTTCCAGACTAGCGATGGTTAAAGATGTTACAAGTAAATGGTTCAGTAAATAATTCCTCAAAAATTGAATATTTATCTCTTGCACCTGCTTATAGTAACCAATCATGATCCCTTCACCATTTTGTGACCTAACAATATTATTCCTAACATTGTGAACCTTCATTGTTCTATGAAAGAGTTTTTAAACAACGTAGAATTTCCACTTCTTTTTGTCCTCTGCAGCTCTTTGTGGGTCAATGGCGAAGGAGATGTTACCGTTGTCATCATCAATTTGCGAAGTAGAAAGTGTAGATAAAGTTTCGGGAATGAAATCGGGCTTAAGTGAAGAAATCCAAGCCGATTTAGTCCTAACAGTAGCTTGAGTGTTGTAATTATTATATTATTATTCAACTTAAAAGGAAATAAGAATAACAGAGGAGGTCGTGGCATGCTTAGTGAATACTCAAGTATCACAATAGTTCACCACAGCAGCCTAGATTCTTTTATGATCTAACTTCCAAATCTGGTCATTATCAGTAATGTCAATAATAGCTTCCTACCAAAACCAAACTTCGAAATGGCTCCAGGTAACACAACTTGGATTTCGCAAGAGAAGATAAAACGGGAGTACCTGAATACATACAATCGCAGCAACTCTAGGTTTGTCACAAGGACTGCTAGTTGTATCTCGTCCCATACCATCACTGTCACTGCTGTAATCTGAAATAGACGATGTATGAGAACCTGAGGAATCAGATTCCCAGGAAGAGGATTCCTCAACTTTTGGCCGCAGCTTTTTTTCCTTCCGCAAATGTGGAGGTTTATACAAGCCACCATCTGACTTGCCAGATTTCTTACTGTGAGAAGTTTCCAACAGCATAAAATGGGTTTTACTGGTTAACCCATAGTGCAAAAATTTCTTCAAAGGTACAATAAACCCTGATACCTGTCAAAACCCCAGTAGTTACAACACATCCTTGTACTTTTCACTATTAATAAGTACTTAAGAATGACATCTCAGTGAAGTAACTTTCACTGTAATAAACAGCAGAAACCATGTTCTTACATGAGCAGCCAAGGATCCCTTAGGATCTTTAGTAACCAAGTGAAGACAGTGAAGGACTGAGTAATAAAACCTGAAGAGCTGAAGAAAAAGTAAGTAAATGATAACATGATCATGAAAGCATAATTCCCTGTAATCAGAGAGATATAGGAACCAATACCTTGGCATCATTCTGCCTTCTGCAATTAATCCCACAGAAGCAAAGGAATCCAAAACTTGCCTGAGAACCTGATATGCAAAAGAAAGTCCCGCATTAGATTTACATCCTGCTACACCTTAATCAGTTAGATTGCGCTAGAAAAAAAATATAAATAAGGATGCCAACCTCAATGGTCGATTGCCAAATGTCAATAGGCAAGGATGTCCCAACCCGAGAGTAGACATCACTGATTATGGCCAGGGCGAGTTTTTTCACTTCAAAGATAGGAAAAGATTCAGATACTTTCAGGCTGGAGAAAGAAGATGATTGGGACACTAACTGAGCTGACAGAATGACACCCTGAAGAAAATCCAGTAGTTCACTGTTTTCTGACAAAAGCATAGTCCTGTGATATACCCCAACAAGAGATCTATAACAGAAATATACGCTTGTCAGCATCAGCAATTCTGAAAGGATGATAGGGGACATAAAAGATTTACATATAAGGAAAGAATGAACATCCGCATAATGAATATTTTTCATCTAAAAGTGGATTTGGTATATCTGCAGTCATAATGATGAATCTGCTAAAATAAAAGATCAAAGGAATACCTCACAGTTTCCAGACATTGCTGTGTTGCTTGAGCCACATCAGAATCTCCAGTCATATTGCCATTTCTGTCAATTTTGCCAAAAAAGGCATGGACTACTCTCCGAAAGAACTCTAGTGACAAGGCCCAAGATGTCGAATTCATGACCAATGAAACACGCAAAAAGACTGACTGGATCTAGATAAGGAAAATATTAAAGCAAAGATGTGAGATCAACCAGAACAATAAATAACTGGATCCTAGTTGTTGCCTGTGAAAAATCCATAGTAGAAATTAAAGAAAGCTGAAAGACAATATAAAGCATAGTTACATAAATTCAACATGCTCCCCTCACTTGTGGGTCAAACTTCTTCCTTGATAAGCGCAATACAATTTTTTCGCAAAACAGGTGGAAGAAGTTGACCATATGAATTCCTTTCTTCTCTCTCCTCCTCCGCCCTCAACCAGCCCAATCCTTTCTCTCGCCACCCTCTCCTCCCTCTTTTCCCTTCTCTCTCTTTATAACAATCCGTTAAATTTCTTCCCCCACTTTCTCAGCCCACCCAGGCTGTTCAGGTCGCAGCAAGTAGCAGTCAAAGCTAGATAAATCTACTCATTTTCCTACAAGATGGTTGGATCTTGAGGTTCTGATCTTCAACATGCAGGCTACTGCGAGAGCATAATCTACTTAGACTTTCCTACTCAAACTTGATTTTCAGCCGAAGTTTCTTTAACTCTTTCACAAGTTCACACTGACACTAACAAAGGAAGCATTTCATTGCAATTAACACGGATAAAGTCGTTGAACACAAGAGAAAATGGGATCGACGACAGTTGGTCAAGTCATATGTAACACTTCCTCCTTCCTAAATATGAAAAACTTTGCCGAAGCTAGATAGACATATAAAGACCTACTTGAAGTCCAAAGAGTTGAGGATAATTTGTTTGTTTTTCACTTCGGGTCTAAAGAATCGAAGCAAAGCATCCTCGACCTCTCCCCTATGCCTTTTGGAAACATGGTTCTCTTCCTTTGGCCATGGGTACCAGATAACACCATATAAATACTGAAACTGATGTTATTTCCGTCTTGATTCAATTCTCTAACCTCCGACTACATTACTTCAATATGCATGTTATGAGTGGGTTAGGTATCCTCATAGGGAAACCTCTGTTCATGTATAAATTAGCCACTTCCCAATCTCGAGCGGCTTATGCAAGATTTGTGTGGAAATTAAAGCTGATGTTATCCCTCCAAAGTCTAATAATTTCTTAGATGAGTATGGTCAAGAGTGCACTCATGAGGTTATATATGAATGGTTGCCTTCACAATGTCCCATAAAAAAACATTTGAGCGTTCCTGTGAGGAAAAAACAGCACAGGACAAGTATGAAGAATCTATAAGGTACTCTACAGCTGCTACTATAAAAAAGCAAAAATCAAAGTTAAAGTGGCCAAAATACTTCAAGGAGACTGCAAGAACACAAAGGGGCTAATGCCCACCCCCCTAAAGAAGTTAAGATAACTGATAAAGGTAACACCAATTAGGTAATCATTGGCCAAGACTTCTTGGAGGCCATAGGCTACTTCTTTTCAAACTACATTATTTAATACCCCCGTTAACTCTATAGCCATTTTTCTTACCCCAAAAGTTGAAGTCCTCATTTGAATGAAAGACCTCATGCCCATTTCTTGTCGTAATGTATGCTATAAAGTGATCTCAAAGATCCTGGTTAACATAATGAAGCCTTTACTACCATGTCTAATTGATGAAAACCGGACTGCCTTCATTCAAGATATATCAATCCAAGGTTATATCCTTCTAATGCATGAATTTGTCAATAGATGCCAAAAGATTGGTGGCCTTAGCAGTTGCCCTATAAAGGTAGATATTACAAAGGGTTTTGATACTGTTAAGTGGGATTACTTGAAGGCTATCCTAAGACAAATGAACTTCACTGAGAATTTTAGGAACAGATATACCTCTGTACTTCAGTTGTTTCATTCTCTATCAACCTTAATGGCTCTTTGTTTGGAAACTTCAAGGCTTTCAAGGGTGTTAGACGGAGAGATCTTCTTTCCCTACCATGTTCATATTAGTTATGAAGGGGTTTACTTAGCTTCTAGAAGGAAAATTTGAAGTATTTTCATTCAAAGATCACCCCAGATGTGAAAACATGAAGCTTAGTTCTTTAGCCTTTAAAGATCTACTCATCATGGCTAATGCTGATGAACCTTCTGTGAAGACTATTAAAGATACCTTGGAAGCTTTTGAAAGTATGTCTGGCCTAAGGCCAAACATGCAAAAATTTGAAGTCTCTAATTTTTATACACAAACTGTATACAACCTTTAATAATATTGAATCAAGAAGTATTAACCTGAGAACATTTTATTAAAAATTCAGCTTGTCTTGTACACTGAGATGATAATCCTATATATATACACACAAGACTCCAACGGTCACCAACTAGGGCCCTAACGGCTAGTTTACTAATTTGTCCTATATACTAGATGCTTTCTATCCTATAAAATAATGATTATTGTATTTACATATTTCTACACTCCCCCTCAAGCTTGGTGTAAATGTTTTTACAACCAAGCTTGTCAATAAGTACTAAAAATGTGTTTGTAGATACAGGTTTTGTAAAAACATCCGCAACTTGATCAGTAGTAGAAACGTGCTTGATTTCAATAATCTTGTCTTCAATCTTCTCACGGATGAAATGTCTATCAATCTCCACGTGCTTAGATTTATCATGTTGTGTAGGATTCTCAGCCATACTTATTGCAGAAATGTTATCGCAAAACACTTGTACTGGTAGAGTGATGTTAACTCGCAATTCCTCCAGTACCCTTTTTAACCAGAGCCCTTCACAAATTCCCAACGCAAGTGATCTTAATTCTGCTTCCGCACTGCTTCTGGATACAACCGTTTGTTTCTTGCTACGCCAAGTTACTAAGTTTCCCCATACAAATGTGCCATATCCGGTGGTGGAACGCATGTCCGTTTTTGAACCTGCCCAGTCTGCATCTGTGTAGATAATAATACTTCTGTCCAGATTCTTTCTGAATATCAACCCTTGGCCGGGTGCACCTTTCAGATACCTGAGAATCCTTAAGACAGCTTGTAGATTTTCATTAGTAGGAGCATGCATAAATTGAGAAACAAAACTCACAGCATAGCAAATATCAGGACGTGTGTGTGATAGGTAAATAAGTTTACCAACTAACTTTTGATATTGTAACCTGTCAGTGGGAGTAGTGTCCCAGTCTTTCATTGGCTTACGTCCGGGCTCCATAGGTGTAAGTGTTGGCTTGCAGCCAAGCATACCTGTCTCTGTAAGTAAATCTAGAATATATTTCCTTTGAGATATACACATCTCATTTCTATTTCGTGACACCTCCATTCCTAGGAAGTATCTTAAATTTCCCAAATCTTTAACCTCAAATTCTTTAGATAGTTGTGCCTTTATTGAATGAATACCAATATTGTCATTTCCAGTAAGAATAATATCATCCACATACACAATGAGTACAGTAATGGTTTGATCAATAGAAAAACGTACAAACAAGGTATGATCACTATGTGATTGTGTGAAGCCGAGACCTAATACAACAGTAGTAAACCTTTTAAACCATGCCCTTGGTGATTGTTTTAAACCATACAAGGATTTCTTTAACTTACATATTTTACCACGGTTTTTACTATTCTCAAATCCTGGAGGTATATCCATATACACTAATTCTTGTAAATCTCCGTTTAAGAAAGCATTCTTAACATCCAATTGTAGAAGACACCAATCTAGGTTAATTGCAATTGAGAAAATAATTCTTACTGTATTTAATTTCGCAACAGGAGCAAACGTTTCTAGGTAATCTATGCCATAAGTCTGTGTAAATCCTTTAGCAACTAGTCTTGCTTTATACCTATTAACCGTTCCATTTGTATTGTACTTTACTGAGAAAACCCACTTACACCCTACTGTTTTGAGTCCCGGTTTTAATGTCACTAATTCCCAAGTCTCATTTTTAACTAATGCTCTCATTTCTTCATAAACAGCTTCTTTCCAAGCAGGATGTCCAAGAGCTTCTTCTATTGTACTAGGGATCCACTGTTTATCTAAAGCACAAGTAAAAGCTCTAGGTGATGCATTTAATTTATCATATGCGAGGAAATTGTATAGAGGATGTTTAGTGCATTCCCTTACCCCTTTTCTGAGAGCAATAGGTAGGTCACTATCAGTACTCTCCTGTCCGCAATCAAGTGTTCCCGACGGTACCTGTTGTGGAATTTCTTTATTCCGCCTTGTGTAAACTTTTGTGATGGGCAGTTCCTCTCTTTCCAGCGGATCCTCAATTTCCTTCACTGTTTGTCCGTGTTCTTGGGTTTTTCCTGCTTCTAACTGGTTCACCATTCTATAATTGTTAGAATCATAAGTACCAATATCAAGTATATTCCAATAATGATCAACGTTATTTCCAGCAGTTTGAGTTTGATAATTTAAAGGATAAAAAGAACTTTGCTCATCAAATAATACATCAAGTGAGACATACATTTTCTTAGTTATTGGACAATAACATTTGTATCCCTTTTGTGTGCTTGAGTAACCAAGAAATATACATCGTTGAGCATGCTGATCTAATTTTGTACGCATAGCTGATTGTAAATAGACATAAACCACACATCCAAATAATTTGAAAGGTAATGTTGACATGAGTTTGGTATTCGGATATTTACTAATTAGTTGTTCTTTAGGAGTTTTAAAAGATAATACCAGTGATGGCATTCTATTAATAAGATAGGTAGCAGTAAGTATTGCCTCTCCCCAATAAAATTTTGGAACATGCATAGAAAACATAATAGCTCTAGCAACTTCTAAGAGATGTCTATTTTTCCTTTCTGCTACCCCATTTTGTTGTGGGGTGTAAACACATGATGTTTGATGGTGAATGCCTAAGCTTGACAGATAATCCTTGACTTCCTTACTTAAATATTCCGATCCATTATCACTCCTAAGGACTTTTATCATAGCGTCAAACTAATTTTTAACAAGTGTAAGGAATGTCTTAATAATATGACCTACCTCAGTTTTGTTTTTCATTAAATATACCCAAGTTAACCTAGTGTGATCATCTACAAATGTTATAAACCACCTAGCACCATTTATGCTAGCTATCCTAGAGGGTCCCCAAATATCAGAATGGACTAAGTTAAACGGGCAGCTGGGTTCATACGGTTTAGGCAAGTAAGTTGCCTTTGTTTGTTTTGCCAAAATACATGTATCACATTTTAAATGACCAATATTAGCAGTAGCAAATAGTTGAGGCATCAGTTTTTTCAAATACACAAAATTAGGGTGGCCTAATCTCTTGTGCCATAACATGAGATTATCAACCCCAAAAGTTTTGTAACTAGTACATGATAACAGTGCTAAGTTACTACACGCATCAGTTCTCAGCCTTGAGAACTTCAGAAAATCAGGTTGTTTTCCTTCTGCCTTTTCACAAAATAGTGTTCTCTTGTTTGAGAACTCATCAAAAACAGGCTGCTTTTCTTCTGCCCGAAATACGTACAATCCATTCAACTGTTTAGCATTACCAATCATCTTCCACAAATGTGTCTCCTGAAAGAGACATTCAAAAGATGAGAAGAATGCCCAACAGTTATTATCAATGGTAACCTTACTAACTGACATGAAGTTAAAATTTAGATTAGGCACATATAAAACATCAAATAAGGTCAGTTCCGAAGTAAGATGTACAGTTCTCTGTCCTAAGACCTTTAAGCTAACTCCATTGGCAATGGTTACTGATTTTGGAGTAGGAAATGGCAGATAAGAACTAAGAAGTGTTGAGTTATAGGTCATATGGTCTGATGCCCCTGAGTCAATAACCCAGGAGCCCGCAGAACCGTATGACCTTGTACCTGTTGACATGGCCATTGTAGCCTGACAAGGACCAGATGATCCTTGCTGTACTGAGGATTTTTCTCCAAACTGTCGTTGAGTTAATAGTTGCAGTAGAGTTTCCACCAGTTGAGACAGTTTTGCATCTGATTCTTTAGTCACTGCATTTGCCGTATGACTTTTAGCTGCTCCCCATGATGGAGAAAATCTTCCCTGTGACTGACCACAGAATTTGTTTGAAGAGCGTCCTCCAGAGTAATTGTTATGACGTTTTGTAACCAGACCCACTCCTTCTATGCTGCTGCCTTGAAAGTTTGGTTGAGTATTGTTGCATGTGTGCTGGGTATTTCCAGCAGGACCCTTAGTTGAACCTTCTTGTATACATAAGGCAGATCCTTCATGTGTTGAGGGTAGTGAAGAACCCTCATTGATAACTCCTCCATCAGTGGGTTGAGTAGTAGTGATAGGACGAGATCTCGTGGAAGAACTTGGAGTTTCAGACATGCTAATTTTTGGTGTTGAGATTGAGATGCAAAAGTTTGGTGTTTAACGTTTGAATGATGAAGAGTTTTGATTTTGCAAAAAAGATGACGTTCACAGAGTACAGTTCTGCGACGGGTGAAGGAAAAATCGTGAAATATTGACGAAGTGGACAAAAAAGAGCAAAAATAAGGTGTAGTGGCTTTGTAAACTGTGAAGGTAGAAAAACAAGGCTTTGTAAACTGTGGAAGTAGAAAGCAAGGCAGGCGGTGGGTTTGGAAAAATGTATAAAGTCACAGGAAAGTTGATGTAACATGTCACATGCAAAGTTTAAGTGGAGGAGGGTACCTCGAAGTCTGTACCAAAGCTTTTCAAAGAAGCCTAAAAAAAACTTTCGAAAAAAACTTTTTGTCTTAGTGAAGTACAGCTGGCGAAAAATTCTCCACGTGACTACTTCAGCACAAATTTTTACGAAGGAAAAATATCCTTCTTCAACCTCAGGTGTCTTCTTCCTTTAGAAAGCTTCGAGAGAAGCTAATATCACAGAGTGATTATGACAGTCGATTTATCAGCAAGTAAGGAAGAAGAAAAGAGCAACCAAAGCTCTGATACCATATAGACAAACTGTATACAACCTTTAATAATATTGAATCAAGACGTATTAACCTGAGAACATTTTATTAAAAATTCAACTTGTCTTGTACACTGAGATGATAATCCTATATATATACACACAAGACTCCAACGGTCACCAACTAGGGCCCTAACGGCTAGTTTACTAATTTGTCCTATATACTAGATACTTTCTATCCTATAAAATAATGATTATTGTATTTACATATTTTTACAATTTTGGAACTACAGATTCTAAGAAACAAGCCATATCTGACATCCTTGGGATGACAATTGGTTCTGTCAATTAAATGCCTTAGAATTCTTCTTCTGAATAAGAAACTTTCTTATTCAGATTGTGGTCATCTACTTGATAAGCTCAGTAGCAGAATTAGTAACTAGTTTTCCTCTAAACTTTCTTATAGTGGTAAACTTAAATTCATTAATTCTATAATGATTAACAAAGTTTGATATTGTGCATCTTCCATCTTCCTACCAAGAATGGTTATCAGAGAATTGAGATGATCCTCAGAGTTTTCCTTTGGTGTGGTCAAGGAATGTAAACACCAAATGATCTTCTGTTTCCAAGCCAAAAGAAGTTGATGGTATTAGCACCCCTGACTTGGTCCAGGTTAACAATGGCTATCTAATGAAATTCATATGGTATATCTGTGAACAGAGTGAAAGTATTTGAGTGAAGCGAGTTCACTCAATCAATGTAAATGGCAAATCTCTATGAGGAAGTAAAGTCAAAACAGTTGGATTCATGGATGTGAAGAAACTCCTTTGAGTCTAGATCAACATGAATAGTCCATCAAGCTAAAGTTGCAGAAGTACTTCAAGAGCATCAATGGAGGTTGCCATATGGGCAGGAGTTGGGACATATCAAGTCTTCAATTTTTACAATGATTGTAGAAGCACTCAGATTACTCAACGGGATGATCACTGAAAATGGCTTCCTGCTCAAAAATTTTGTCATAAGTGTCACTTTGGCAAAAAAATCCTTTTTTTTAAATTATTTCTTGGGCTAAGATTGTTTGGAATAAGCATCATCTTCTTAGATATGTAATCGTTCTTTGGCTTGCATTTGGAAAAGGATGCTTACTCTATATAAGTTAGCTCAGTGGGGCATTACTGATAATAACTTGTGTATGCTTTGTGGTCAGGCTCCTGCGTCTCATGAACACGTGTTCCTCCGATGTACCTACTATAAATTAGTGTGGAGACAGTTTTGATGCAGTTAAAGTGCAAGGATTACATCTTCTCATAGGACAGCCTCTAGGCTTATTCGCTTTCAAATAATTGGATCTCAAAATTCCAAAAGGACCTTGCATTCTTTGTTTTACCCGCCTCCGTTTACTCTATCTGAAGAGAGAAGTTTAAAATTCCATGAAGCTTCTCAAAGATGGACAGCATATAACTAAAAATGTGCTGCAGAACATAAGGTTTTTTGCTACATCATGGCATGGAATAAAAAAGAAGAAAGAGAACTGGAAAATAGTCATTAATTTCGGGCTTCCTATGAAGATCTTTTGAATATGACATTTGGATGATTTCTGACTTTGTCTTCTTCATCTATTACTTCCTCAAGCTCTAGATTATGTTTGCCTATTAACCAGTATGGTCTATCCCATACTTGGTCTTTAGGATTTACTCATTGGGTCATTCTATCTTACCCTACTTTTGGTATTCCTAGTCATTCCCCTCTTCATAGATTATGGAGATGTTTTTGTGTTTTGGAATATGGCTAAGTTTCACGGCTTGATATATTTGTTTGGTTAGGTTTGGATTGGATATAAAACTTTGTTTTTTTGTATTTTGAGCAAGTCTAGATCACTGTCTAACTTGCTTATACCCTCTCATGGCGTCAAACCATTGTAAATTTTCCTCAATGGCCTATATTTTTAACTTACAAAAAAAAATTGCCATCACCACCACCCTCCACCTTCTTTCATCCTCTCTCCAAGGTTACAAAATCATAATTCCACTGGTCAAGTATGAAGTGCTATGAAAGAAGTGAACCAAAAATCTATCTATCTATTGCCATGACAGAAATTGCGACACGATATTTCAGAAGACTTCTCTTCATCTTCTTTTATAATCATAGTCAGTCAACAATAGACAACTATCCTAGGGGTATAAAAGGAAACTAATTAGGCTTCCTGTTTCAGTGCATTGGGTAATTCCGTAATCTACAAAATCATGTGAATAACCAAATCAGCCTAATCCCAGGTATACGATTTGTTCACTTGTGTATAATACAAGCAACCAGTGGCATTTTTCTATGAGATGTACATGACTTTCGAACACCCAATTATCTGAAAGGAATATGAAAATTACAAACACAACCATAAATATTAAGGCCTGCGGGGTGTTCATGCTCAATGACTTCCTTCTTGTGGACTTAAATTGAAGTTGATATTTTCAACAGCTTCGCCAAGCAAAAACACTTCTAGAAAGTCTCCATAAAGTTGCTACTTTGAGTATTAAAACAATTCTGAACCATTTTATGACAGTCGACAGAATAAATAAAGTGAATATGTCGCCCTAGCACAAAATTAGTCAATTATGATGCCGTCTAAGTCGTTCTGAGGAGGAAGTTGGTTGTATCTAATTCTATTTAAAGCAATAAATGTCTTGAAATTTAATATTTTGGTATAGCGGCATTAAAAATCTACAATAATTGCATCTTTCTTCTTTTGGACTTCAAATACAAGAAAATCGGATGTACACAGTCACTGTAAAAAATAAAAAATAAGACTTCAAATACAAGAAGAATAAGGTAATGATTTACATGTCTTCATGGTTTACACATGCATCATAATGACAATCATGTCCTACACATGAGAGTAGAAAATTCACCATACAGACTCAAGGCTATTTTTTACAACTATGCTTGTCAACGGAATGGCAGGCAGATAGAAAGCCCATTTTGAAAATGCACAAGCATTAAAACTAAAATTGATCTTAACGACCCACTGTCACGGTACCTTCTTAACACACAAGACAGGACAGTATGCCAACAGAACATCATGAACATTTTCGAACTTCTTTCTATATGGTGTGGAAAATGTCCAATCACATAAGTAT
Source organism: Eustoma russellianum (assembly GCA_036186865.1). NCBI lineage: Eukaryota > Viridiplantae > Streptophyta > Magnoliopsida > Gentianales > Gentianaceae > Eustoma > Eustoma russellianum. The sequence continues at coordinate 3,283,393 of AP025064.1, read as the reverse complement.
TTCAAGAGAGACTGAAAAGAGAAGTTCAAAGGACACAACAGATATTGGGTATTAGGATGACCACAAGCATACTACACTACTGACCTACGCTATATATATTTTACCTAGCACCATAAACATCAACTGGACATATCTCTTACCAGCAATAATACTTTTAGAGGCAACGGTGCATAGATAAGTACGAAAATGCAATTACATAAAGGTAATGTAGATAAGGACCACGTGCACAGTTTGGATGTTTCTAAAATTAAATGAGGAAAAGGAAAAGGTCAGATAATTCATATCAAAGAAAAAATGAATACGCGTCTCGAGAAACTTACAAAACGAGATAATCGAATGAAGACTTGAATCATTGGATCCAAACCTTCAGAATCAAAAACACCCAGAGCTAATTCCATCAGAAGCAAAATATCCAAAGTGACCTGTACACAACCGACCGTGAAATAATTATAACGAACTGATCTGCACTTGAACAGCAGTATTGCACCTCAACAACGTAATTGTAAAAATAAAATAAAATCAACAAATTTATGTTACCTCTTGAGGAGGCAAGTTGGGGGCTGCTTCGATAAGAGTATCTGACTGGGACAAAATTACATGATTCAGCAAATGAAGAACAGAGGCGGATCGAAGTGACGGAGAAGAAAGGGTTTGAGTCTCGTCCCTTAAGGTCAAAAACGCCGTTCTCCATGACCTAACATGGGAGCTAAGCGTCGGCTCCGATGCCATACTCTCCTACTATGCTAGATCATCGGCACGCTTCACTGAACTAGTTAAAAACCAAATCTGGCGCACAAATTTTATGTCGGCGGGATTCTAAACATCGTATGGATGGAAGAATGAAAAAGTCACGATTGGATATTTTTGTCATAAGTATTATGTTAGTTCTTCTTTTTCTTTTTTTTAGAAAAAAAAAAATATTAGATTAGCTACTTTTATCATAAGTGTTATTTTTATGATCAAAATTTTTAGTTTTCGCCTTTATTCATCTTTGAAGCTAATCATTTGACTGAATAAAATCGATACGACAAATTATCACTATGTAAAATGTTTAAAGTACTACTTTTTTTTCTTATAAAAAAAAGTACAACTCGTAATTTCTTTTTAAAAAAATTCACATCGTAAAAGAAGGACGTGACTTAAAACTATATTACAAACTAAGTAAAGTTTTTAAAAAAAAACCGCGAGTATAATCGTGGTATTAAATAGTAGATTAATAATGGAGAGATAATTACTAACGAATAAAATTCAAACCAACGATATTATAGCAGTCACTAATACCGAGAGGTTCTAAAATGTATTATAGTTTTAATAACAAATCTGAAATATGTTATGTTTTGGAAAACTTTCTAAAATAACTAAGGCGCACTTCTCAGTGTCGATTTGGAACAAACAATGAGACACCAAACTCAACTACAACTAGTATCACAAAAACATAATCTCTCATTATTACCTTGCTAGAGTGCGCCATAAGTTTTTCACGGTCAGCGACCTCATCCTTCACAAAAACTCATCTAGTCAGATGAGAACTTTGAAATTGGACCCAAAATGGGGAGGTCCATACCTTATCAACCAAACCTTTCCGTTTGGAATTTACAAACTCGAAACCGTAACTGGAAAAACTCTACCAAATACTTGGTATGCATCAAAAATGAGACTTTTTTATATATGGTATTTGTAAATTTTCTTCGAGAAATTACATACAAATTAATGAGGTTAGACTCATCTTTTGGATCGCACGTTTTATTCTAATGTAAAACAGACAATTTGGTAGTTTCATCCTGGAATATGTATGTTTTTCTTCGAGAAAACCCTACAAAACGCAAATTATTTGAAATGCTAGGGACTTGGTTGAGTTTGATAATGTATGAAATAAAATTCAATCTCGCATGGATTCCCACTTCTCGAAATCTAAAATGTGTTAAACGAGACATGCGTTGGTGGGTTAAATGTTGCAGTTGTAACCACCCAAAAACAACACTAGAGACTTTAATCATAACTGCCTATTTTACGTCCAATCAAATGATGACATGTCAGAAACATGCATCATCGGAACAGTCATGAAAAGTTATTCGTTACTATGAGGCCAGTCTTTTCATTTACATTATTAATGTTGGTACGGGACATCTGATAAAGACAAAACCAACACGTTTCAAAAAGCTACAAATACAACCAACTTATTATCTCTCAATCAATGTTGTTTGACTACACGAATGAACACGTCTACTACTCAGGTCCAAATGTGCAGTCAGGTTGGCGTCGCCTAAAGGACGCAAGTCGTCCCCTTGATGTTGGCTCAGACCTCAAGTCATCCACAGGTGCCAAATTGGCCTCCATTAAATTACGTTCAGAAAATGTTAAACGCTAATCACCTTGGCTACAGCCACCACATTGGCATCAATTGTAACCTCGACCACGGTCATCCAATCGACCAAGATCCCACACATGCCTTTCATGTCAGCTCGACCAAGGAAGCCGATGCCTAGTCATCAACTTTCCCATGCAAATGACGCGTTGCACCACTTAGTAGCCACACAAAAGCAGGAGGAAACACGTGACAATATCTCACAGTCCCTGCACATGCATTAATTAATCAAAGTATACAAAAGGAATAAACACTACCCAACATAGGAAATGTTCACGTTTAGACAATCAAAACAATAGCGACAACAAAAACAATATATTTTAACGACATCAATAGCTACCACTACGGTCTGAGGAAGGTGAGAGGTAAGCAAACGATACCTATATCACAAGAGATACAGAGTTTGCTTCCAATGAGATTTCAGCTCTATATGTACCTGCATATATGACATAATAATAGACATATGATGTGTTATTGTACTAGTGAAGAAACAAATAGAAAGCTATTAAACTACATAACCATGTATATGCACACGTAATGAAAGACATAGACAAAAACAAAAAAGTGCAAGGTAAACCTAAAGTGTAGAGAGTATCTAGGGCTCCAAGTATACTCTAAGGTGCCCTTATATCCTCCTTAAACCTCTTAAACCTTAATACTCCCCCTCCATGAACTCCTATCATGGACCATATCATCAGAGAAGTGTAAATCTAGTAGGACATGCCTAATCTCTCGTCACAAGTTAGTTTTCTTAAACTACACTACATTTTGAGAAAAATACATGTCTTCTATAAAAACTCCAAAAAACTTAACTCTCAACCATGAAAACGGTAACAACTGACTTGAGCGTTGGAAGGTTTTCCTCGATCAACAATTCCAGAGCTTTTAACATTGTTCATCTTTACATGGCGACACTACCAAATTATCTATTTTATGACCAAGATCAAACGTGTGAATGCAATTCAAACAATGAGTCCAACCTCATCATCGATTAAGAAAACTTTCACGTTAAGATGCGCAGAACAAAGTGCCAATCGAGCATGTTATCATTCAACGATTTCCAATACATCCATGGTCGAAATCAGCTTACTAGTCTTAACCCAAAAAAAAAGAGAGAGAGAGATAAAAAGAAAAAGGAAAAAAAACCTTCAATAAGATTTTTTTTTTTTCATTTTAAACGAGTATAAGCCAAAAATCTTTCGTAGTTGACTCTATCCAAATTATACAAGCCGTACAGATTAGAGCACAAATGTAAGTCCACCAATGAAACTTGTCTGGTAGTTTTGGTGTAAGGCTATAACATACGGTTGGTAATGGCAGCAGCAGTCAATATTTCGTAAAATTAAACCTCCTCTATTGGGGAAAAATAACATTTGGGACTGACTAAATATCTGGTCTTTTGATTACTCATCTAAAAAGGTCACTTGAAATGGGACACAGAGAATCTAATCTAGTGTACCAAGATCACAAGAAGCCACGGTGGAGGTTTGCTGGGTAAGAAGGAAAATGAATACATAGATAGACCTACGCTTCATGTTTGCAGGAGCTTCCAATATTTCATGCATCAATCGTTCTTATCCCATCATGTTCAATGAAATCTTGTTCCTTTTCAACCTGGTCGGCACTTCTGGCATCAGTTTGTTCTTTTTCTTCTAATCTTGCACTACCCGTCCGTTCAACATTCGTGACTGCTCCATTCTCCTCAGGAGGCAGACTGCCGTTTTCAGAAATCACTTTTGGTTCTGTTTTTGGAACTGGTGTCGCTACTTCTCTGACAATAGAGGTCTCCAAGAGCCGAGTAATTCCTTCAAAGTTGTTCTTGGCATCTGTAACCAGAGCAGCTCCACCAGGGTAACAACGACCAAAACATGTGGCACAATGTGGAAAAGCAACCTGAAAGGGAAAAGAGAACCGAGTTTGTAGTGGCAGGCAATGGAAGTCCATATCAAGAGAGAGAATTGATAGACTTTACCTCCAGAAATGCCCTACAAAGGGCCAGGAAGAGGACAGACTCATTATCCCTGAGCATTCGAGTTGTATTGTATCTCAGCAAAGAATCAGATACCCCTTGCAATCCCTTCACCAGTTCTTGCACAAGAATGTGTTTCAAGTTCAAGGGAGCACATGGACGTAATTCATTCATGGCAGCAGATACACCTGACAGCCAATGAAAGAACATCAACAAAAAGCACGTGAATGCATTAAAGCATTCACATAAAGCACAAAGGTGCTAAACTTGTCTACTGCTAGTAAAGAAACAAAATTGGTAAAATGACCAAAGAGAAATTTATATGACTGAAAATTTAATGGCTATAACATTTATAATTGTATAGCAACACTTGGTAACAAGGAGCAGTATTGAAAATAAAATAAATCGATATTGATTTGTTTGCTGCACTTCAGAGGCGAGTATTTTGCACCATAACCATCACAAACGTTTCCATTGTGATGTTCTAATCTCAGATGATAGAAATGAACCATTCAACTACGGGGCAAAAAGTATTAAAGGTTGAAAATCGAGCTTCAGTAAGGATGCCCCGGCCGATTTAGCTTTTATAATAGCCTGCATGTTGTAGATCTGACGAACTCCTCAAGATCCAGCCAAAAGGTTTCGAGGTTAAGTTCCGACCGATTGTCGCGGCGGCCTATAGAGGCATGAGAAGATGGCGTAATTTGTTTTTCAGATAGTTACGAAGAAAGAGAGGTACAGAAAGAAGAGATTGAGTGTAGTTGAAGGCGGAGGAAGAGGAGAGAAGGTGGAAATGTTACCATTAAGCCACGTTAGTGCGGAGGAGAAGAGAGAGGAAAGAGAAAAGGGGGGGGGGGGGGGGGGGGTTCTAGAGAGAAGTCAGAATTTTCTAGAGTCAATCAATCAAACGTTACAAACAATTCCAGATCAAAAGTTGTGACGCAAGTAATTATCACTCATACAACTTTTTTAAATTTAAACAGTAATACCATTCACGAAAAGAGCAAGAGGTGGATGCTCCATTAGAACTGATGGAGGAGTAACATCCTCCTGATTTTCTTCACCCAAACTGCTTGCAGAGAAACCAACTGCTGGCAATGGGACCCAGCGATGCGTATCCAGGACTAACTGGAATGAAGTATTAACATCACGGATCAGATGCAAATAATGTTTATGGATAATGAACACGAAGTAAATTTCAATGCAAAAAAGCAGTATGACTCCGAAACTAAAGAAGAAATGCTGCATCGTTTCCCCCTTTGACAAAAGAAAATCTAATGAACTAGTTGAACCGCATAAAGATTAAAAATTTCAACGATTGCCTATAAGCACCTGAAAATTCTGAACTGCTGTAGTCATATTCTTAGCAAACAAATTGAGAACCGCCCTGCTCAAAAAGAAAAGTAAATCATTGCCTGAGAGCTCACATAAACAGTTATGTAAAAAATTACTCTTTAACAGAAAAAGTGGATTTACTCTTCAAAGAGTGGGGGAAGTAAGCCTCGGAAATCCAATCCGACCCAGCCCAATCCCATGGCACAATACTGCAGAAGAGAGACAGGTAAATCATTTGAGGGACATAGATCATTATTAGATGGAAGAAGCATAAGCCCTCGACAAACTAACATAAGAAGTTCACCAAACTTCTTATCTATCCATGAAATTTTACTTGCAATTTTTTTTTTTAAAAAAAAGGACAAAAAAAAAAAGAAGAAAACAATGGTACATGATAAAGAAAATTGATGAATATACACAAAAGTGCTCCCAAGAAGTTACTTATGAATAGATGCCTTTCCAATACTTAAAATACAAAACTTCCGGGCAATCTTGTAATCCCAAACCCCTTCAAACCAAACCTGCCCACCAAATGAGAACCACTCGTCACATGCCTGAGAAGCCATATCCTAGTAGTCAAGAAGTCACTACGAAGGTACAAGATAAGGTGATAACATACCTAATAGGAAAACTCATCATTTGGACAATGGCAAAGTCATTGTGCCCGAAGGGGCAGAAATCATAACCAAGGGGAGTGATGACCTAACCCCTATTCTTGACCCTCCCATACATATAGCCAGCAGAGAAGTTACTAGCAATGAAATGGGTGTCACGGTAACCACCCCAAACAAATTCAAGACTTCACTTAATAAGGATGAGGAGAACCTTGAAGTATGCAAGGTTCATAATCAAATTAACAAGGATGAGGAGAACCTTGAAGTATGCAAGGTTCATAATCAAATGAAAAGTGATGAAGACATTGAATGCTCTTCATCCACCTCTAATGCCCCACCTGGGAATCATAGGTTTTCTAAGGCTCATGATCCAAGGTTCTTAGAAGAGGATAAAAGTAGTAAAGACTATGAAGATCAAATCTGGATCATCACTAGGCCTAGGAAAGGCAAAGCCATCATAGAATCTAGTTAGCACCCTCCTCAATCCACAGATAGTGGTAAATCCCCTCAAGTCAGGGACTTAGGTAGGCAAAAAGTGATACGTCTAGAGCTGGACTGGAACAATGAAGTCTTCTAGGTCCTATAGCTCAGAGGAAGAGCCTAGAGCAATTAATTTACCTAGCACAAAGCATAAATTTGATACAATCAAATCAAAGGAGAAGGAAAATGAGGATACTTCTAAACAAAAGCTACCTGAAGTTCCCCTATTGGGGAAATGATAGCTCCTCAACAGTATAGGAGGAACAAAAGTCAGGGGAAGCCTAGGGGATAAAATTTAAGAGATGATTAAGCTAGCTTACTGGAATGCAAGAGATTAAACTCTCTTATGAGACAACAAGAAGTTAAGAAACATATTAGAGAAAAGAAAATATGTCTTACAGGACTAGTGGAAATTAAGATTAGACAAGCTACGAATATATTTAAAAACTAGAAGGTTGAGCACACCATTCTACCTAATTATGTATCTAGGATTTAGCTGGAACCCAACCTATTTGAAGGAAAATTACTATAATGCACTGAACAGTCTCTTTCCTGTAGTTTTAGATTAAACTCTTTCAAGGATAATGAATTTATCATAACAGTAGTGTGCAAATTTTAATGAGAGGAGTTACGAGGAAACTGTAAAGGGAACTCAGATACTAAAACCAGCTTTATATAGATAAAGTCTAGTTAACTATAGAGTATTTCAACATCATCCTTGATAGCCAAAGGAGAACAGGTAAAAAGAGGATCAATAGGAATGCAATTAAAGGAGTTTACAGACTGAATTAAAGATATAGACATGATAAATATTCCCACAAGAAGACTTGAGTATACTTAGTCTAATAATAGGGACGGGGATAAAAAAAAGTATACGAAAAAAGTGTAAATATTCTCTTAGCAAAAATACACTAATGAGTTTCATTTACTGTAGCAGCTTAAGCACAAGTTCACATATGGTGGCCATAAAGACAATGGCAGGGATTTACATGTTCTAAGGATTTTGATGCAACAGTTCAGATGATTAGAATCATTCTTTGGAAGGCTTTCTAATGAAATTGTAATTTGATTAAATAAATAAATATACACACACATTATGCATATACATAGAAAGGGAGAGGCTGAGATGTGTGGTCACACAAGGCTAGACCGGATAGGAAATGAGGTATTTAGGAAAAGGTTATGGATGACTAGTATAGAAAATAAGTTAAAGGAGGGAAGACTGAGATGGTTTGAACATGTCAAGAGGAGACAGACAACGACGTCTATCATAGCAGTTGAAAACCTCATTGAGAAAGAAAGAGGAGTAAAGGCAGTCTCAAACTGATTTGGGAAGAGCGGATTAGACATAACCTACTAGATTTACACTTCTCTGAGGACATGGTCCAGGATAGGAGTTCATGGAGGGGGATGATTAAGATTTAGGCAAGATATAGGGACACCTATACTTAGGGAATTAGATATTTTCTACACTTTACGTTGACTTTGCACTTTTCTGTTTGTCTTGGTCTTTCATTGCTTAATTTCTTCTGATTGGAAACTAAATACGAAGAGATCTTCATCATATCTCTTGACTTCCAAAAGTCCTCTTGAGATCCAGCTGTTCTCCACAAACTTTTGCATCTTGAAGAAAGAAGCTGAATTGCCCATAACTTGACTAACAAACGCGGTGTCCCACTTCGGCTTTGTCTCTTTGATAAATTCAGGGTTGATAGCAAAGCAATGCTTCCCGTGGTCCTTGTCTATCTGACCAAAGATAGAAATGATTTCAGACTTGAAATCATGCTTGAACAAAGATGCCTAAGCTGATTTAGCACTTACTATGGTTTACATGTTGGTAACTGCGCTTGTTGAAGAAAGCTCAGCCATTACTAGTAGAAGAGAAGTTGATTAGAGGTCTCTGACTGCTTGTCGCGGTGACTGGAGTGGCTGCCGCTTTGGCCGAGAAGGAGGAGTGAGCCTGTGATTCAGGTGCTAGCACACATGAATGGGTCGATTACATGCTGAAATGGGGTTGCAATGTAACCGTTGTAGGTGCAGAGATAAAGGAAAGATTACCGTGAACCATGGGTGGACAGGGGAGAGAGAGACGGTGAAATGTGTGGTTGTTTTTAATCGAAGGGAGAAGATAGGGTAGAGAGAAGGAAAAGCGTTTTTAACTTCTCTCTAGGTGCTTTCAGCTTGTAACGAGTCCCAGAAATCAATTCAGCTAAAGATTGTATCTTTGACATACACACACAAAAGTCTATACATATATACAGCACACACAGAGACATACACGAATATTTGCGCTTTTAAGGTAAGCATACATATAGTCACACACAGAGACACAATTATTTGTGTTTTGAAGGAAGGTATAGAATACTCTAGTGCTTAGAAAACAGCAATACTAATGCAACAGAGACAAGAAATTTGTTCTTAGTTCTTACCATGCATTGCTCCAAAATGTTAGACAAGGATCCTCCCTCCGTTATCTTGGGTAACATGATCTTCAAAGTTCTTAAATGCAAGGAAATTTGATGCATCGCCCAACTAAACAAGAGCCCACCGTCATAGTTTTCTTCACTTCCTGATGTATCATCAGCAAATATGGCACGGTATTGGTTAACAACATCAAACAGATGTGTCCTGTGACAGCTTACTATCCCTTTTAGATAGTCATATGCATTTCTCTGATCTAATTCCTCAAGGATTCCACTAAGCCATGCCTCACGGCATCTGAGAAACTGTTGCAAACAAAAGAAAAATCCTGATAAAATAGCTATATGACAAGGAGAAAGCATAACAATATCACAAGAGCACAATGGAAGTGTAAATGAATGAGCTAAATTAACCTGCAAACGCATTTCGTACTCTGTAAATACTCCTATTCGACGAAGATATCCAATGATGCGCAGACACTCTGGCAACTGCAAAACAAAATAATAAAAGTTCAACAACTTAGCTTACAACACAAATCCTAGTTTCCCATCAAGATTGTAAATCAGGTTATTGACTTATCCACATTTTTCATCATACCTGAATGTTTGACCTAAGTTTTTGGAGAAGTTGAGAAAGTAGAGACTGGGTGGTCTGCCGAACTTCGGCAGCGAGAGCCTGAATAACTGGTAACCTGTATTCAGAAGCAAAAGAGCAAAAGAAGACCAGTAAAATGCCAATTATCAAGTATACGGTTGACAGCTGAACAATATCCATAGGGGGAAACATTATGATACTTACTTTGGGTGCATTGTCGATTGCTTGGCAACGTATGCTTCCAAGTCCAGTGCTTCATCATAATTTCCATTTCTTACGCATCTACAAGTTAATGGAAAAAACCTCATGCTACTGCAGTCTACTAGATTCAGAGAGACGTATGAAGAGAACAGGGATTCTGAAAAGGATAAATTGATCTTATAATTCCCAAAAGGTTCAGAGTGAAAAAAACCTCTTGATTGCTGAATTTATTTTCTACATAATGATAAAAAGAGAAAGTCCTACCCATTTAGCATGATATTAGCAATAACAACGGCAATCTCAGATTTTCAGAGTGAAAAAACCTCTTGATTTGCTGAATTTACTTTCTACATAATGATAAAAAGGGAAAGTCCTACTCATTTAGCATGATATTAACAATAACAACGGCTATCTCAGATTAACTTTACAGGATCCTTCAAATAGGGAGCCCAAAAAACAGAGAGAGAGAGAGAGAGAGAGAGAGAGAGAGAGAGAGAGAGAGAGAGAGAGAGAGAGAGAGAGAGAGAAGTAAAATGAACAACAACAACAACAATAATTTGCAGAACACAATTTGCACCGTCCTCTTAGAACAGCATAAAGTCAAGAGAAGACTTATGCAACAACAGGTATAAGTGGACTGAGGCTACTGAGTTGTGAAGTTTAATTTGAAACAAGACTCAAAACAATACCGAAAACATACGTGTCCATGAGCTGAGGAATCTCAAGCAAGTCAAGCAAAGTACTATGATTTGCAAGCAGAGTCTGATTTAACTTCCTCTTTTCCATTATTTGCTCTGCAGTCTCATGAAACTCAGTGCAACCAGAAGTTAGGTTTGGAACTTCAGCTATCTGCCAAAATATACAGTCTCCTCAGTCATTTATAAATTATCAGCCCAATAATCAGGAAAGGAAAGATTCAAGAGGAGGAGTAACATGTTCAACCTAATCTCAGTTAAAGCATAAAACTAGGTGAAACGATTAGAAAATTTCAAATTGCACACTTTTGTTTGATGATATTAAACAACAACAACAACATTACCTCATTTCCTTCGAGGCTCCCGCCTATGACGGGGTATGGCGGGTCGGATGTACGCAACCATACCCATGTGTTAGAAACACACGGAGGTTGTTTCCCGATGTTATATAGCTTTTTGACACTAGCAAAAGAGCGATATTGTGGCGGAGTTTACATTCACACCAAATCCGAGGAGAAAAATGACTTGGACCCTATGAAGAATGCAAATATCTATAGATTGTATATTTACAAGTAAGAACTTTGAAAATGAAAAAACACAATCCAGATGGCTTTTTTTTTTTTCTTTCTGTTTTCCTTTTCAGGTCATGTCAAGTATCCACTACAGATTAGTAAAATAACATATTACATCTCTAAAGAAACAGATGTGACAAACCTCCCCCTTCCCTCAACCCAACCCCCCTCCCCCTCTCCCAAAAGGACTTTTAGACAAAAAAAATGTGACCAGACGTTTTAGCCAGACAATACATACATCAAATCAGGATAAAACTTCTAAAGTATGAGATAAAACTTCTAAAGTATGAGATTGATGATAATAATGAACTCTGCACATATTGCATGAGCGGGAAGCGAGAAACACAAGAGGTAAACTCCTTAGTATAGTTGTACATAAGGACTAAATGCATTTCCACACCAGACATTTTGCCATCAAGTCTCCTACAGGAGGCTGTGTCCAAGGTTTACGATTTCAATCTTGATTTTCGCATTTTGACTGAATTATCTGGTTCTCCAAGCATCAACTCAAAGCTAAATTCATTGTCCACCAAGTTTAAGAAGATTTTTCTCTCTTATAATTCAGCACCAAAGTGATAAACAAACTGCGACATTGTGATCACTGGGAATCAACTAATATGTATTAAAGTACACACTTATAACATTTATGTAAGTGCCATACATGATAAACATTCTATAATATCAAATGTCTCTTGCAATTATTCTTGTATGAAATGTAACAAGTCAAAAATGCTAAATATAAACTGAAAAATGACGCAAAACGTATTTTAAGTCAAATTCAATCTCTAATCGAAATGATTCTGATAATATTCTCGTTCACAGTTACAAAAAGACCGTAAAGAACTTAGGTTACTGACGCACATAAGCAGGACCACAAATTGACTTATCTTGAAAGAAGGAAATGATTATACTTTTCTTTCAAGACAACAAAGAAGAGCAACAAGGCAGAGCAACATGTGTCCTGTTACACATGTTTCTTTTTTATCGTTCCCCAATATCCAGAGTGACCTACATGTTTCTTGTTCTGTTATTTTCTTTCTCATCCAAACTTTTACCCTTTATGTGGCTTCGGACTCGGAGTACGGTCATCAAGCGCATGATGGTGGCACATCTACGGCATGTCACGTGTCGTGTTACTTTCAGCAGCTTCATGATTCCGGACATATTTAAGACCTCTTCTATGGGCCTTTCACCATTCTGGAAATTTCAATTATTGTAGCCACTAAGATTAAACTCAAAAATCAAAGGGAAAAAGGACCCTCTTTTCTTTCATTCATTCAAGATCGTTCTATTCTGAATGACTCACAGGTGCAGAAAACCAGTCACCATGCTACACTAACATTTAATAACAATGCCTTGGTACCTATGATCAAGAAGGTCAACACAAAATGCTGGAGCCACCATTAGAAAAATAATAATAATCATCATCATCATCATCAAAGGGAGCTGAAGAATTTCCTACCCTTAATCTTTTTTTTTTTTAATTTTTCATTTGGTTGGTGTAGGTGCAAAATATAGGCAGATTACAAAAAGCTCCATCACAAGATATGCCTTCTTAACATTGTTTCACTACATACAGTTACAATTCGAAAACCAGACAAACGGCAAAAGTTAAAGACTTGTCATAATCATACTTAGACCAACCATTTGACATGGAAAGAAATGGAGGACTACATTGCAAAGAAACAAACAGGAGAAACAAGCATAGAAACCCTGGTCAACTGACGATTATCTAACCAGAAAAAACTCAACTTTGCATGGAAATGTGCATCTTTACAGCAAACACCTTAAAATTAGATTAAAAATTACCAATGATTCAAGGTGTTTATGAATAGAGGAAACTTCTTCCTTGATGGAATGCAATGCATCAGCTGCTGAAATGAAAGCCCTATAGTTCCCCACTGCCACCTCTTGCATCTGTCTTCTAATCCTCTCAGCATCCACTCTTAACAGCTCCGGTTCCTACGATCATTTAGTTTCAGAATAACATAAACTTACCCGGTAGGATTGCTACATTGTATTTACATAATTACGCACACCTTGTGCAAGCGATCGAGAGTGAAAGAGAGGAGTTCCGATACGTAAGGCTGCTGAGGACCGGAGGCAAGTGGTAGGAGGCTTGCAACAGCCGAGGTGGATGTCGCGACGTCCGATGGATCTCCGGACGACTCCATTGTTAATTCAGTAGGTTCAGAACCTACTCTCTCCGATTAGGACTGAATCAGCCTTGAAGTAAAATCAAAGAGGAAGATCTAAAGTTCGGATCGTTAGTTCGTCAATTAGAGCCAACTATGCCGGTTGGCAACATCGCCAGAGCAAATTCCGGTTTTGTCAGCACAATCTTTACATAAATGTCAACTTTGCCCTTTACAGTCAATCTATTCACAAAGTGGGATCAATATGGTTTGGTAAAGTATGTTCTATGTACATCCTTTTAAATAAAAACTACTCTGCAAAAGTGACAGGTATGTTGTAAATATCAGTCGATATATAGTATATATAGGTCTAATATACTATATACACCAAAAATGTGTTTTTATAGAGTATTTTGTTTGTGATAGAGTTCTAAAATTAAATATAGAATATAGTCTCTTATTCCAAAAAGTATTATCATAATATTTAAGACATGTCACAGTGAAAACATATAAATAGATACATATTTAATACATGTCACAATAAAGTAGATAATATCAATATCTTTTAAAGATCAAACTTATGGTTTTCTATCTTACTTAACAACTGAGCTGTAGCTTTTGGTTTCTTTTCTTTGAGAGACTATAATAAGGGTTAGTGTCTTCCTATCTAGTAAGCATTCTTTTGTTAAACCCCCTATTGTGTCATGCTATGTAGGTATATATAGAGATGAGTTTCATTATAAGCAAATTTTATATTCTTTGAGATGGAGGTATTGTTTGTATGCTTCTCACTCTATCCATACCTTATAAAAAAAAGGTTGTACCACAATCAGTAAAGATCCCTACCACCACCGGTTCCACAAGAAGTGTAAAATGTAAATCAAGAACCACCTGTAGTTGAAGTGGAGTATCGTGTTACTACTGATTTGAATCATGATTTTCACATCAACAGGCAAGAGCTTTTGGTTTCATTGACAGTATCACTTTTGGCTAGTTCAGCTGTTGCAACAGGGAGCTATGATGCCGCCTAAGCTTTATTTGTTTGTTTACAGAACTCTTAGATCATGTCGTAACATAGATGAGTACAAAACTTGCATGACAGAATGATTTTCAAGCCCATGGCATCAAAGAATTCTCACTTGCATTGACGTATACAGACTTATATTGATTCATGTTCAAGTGCTTGGTTTCACAGGATAAAATGTCTCGGAGCGATGATCCAAATGACTATGTGCTGCATGACCCTCTCCTTGAAAAAGGAAAGTAAATTCAATAAGCTACAAGCCAAAGAAAAACGGAGCCAAATAGAATGGGATGGCAAATCTCTTACCTAAATCTTTCAACTGTCATTCATCCCAAGTCCGCAAGCTATTGCATAGTGGTGTCGCTGCTTTCTGATCTGTTTTAATAGTTTGTAAAAACAATGGGATGAAGAATAGATGCATAAGATCAAAGATGATGGTGAATGGGTGTTTAAATAAGCAAGAATAACTTGACTCATGGATTGGATCGATCCATGTATCAAATGGATAGATCCATGTGGCTTGAAAATGAAGTTGAGTATTCTGCCGGACATAGATCGATCACATCGATCGATCGATGTCATATACATCGATCGATCGATGTGTCCTGGGTGCAGAGTTGAAACTCTTTGTCCAACATAGATCGATCACATAGATCGATCGAAGTGACTTCGATCGATCGATGTGACAGATCGATGTTGATCGGAATGGAATTGGAACTTACTGTGAGACATCGATCGATCGATGTCCTGACAGAAGTGACTTTTCATGGAAAATCACAACTTATGCATCAAGGGACATACCCAATCGCCATGCAACTGCCTTGAACGGCTGAATGGAGTTTGAAAGCCTATAAATAGGCTGTTATAACCCATTGTACAAGACATCTTGCATCCAAGTTTAAGCTTGCATCATATATTCTTCTTTCTACTCAAATTCACTATTGTTCTTGAAAGTTCATTGAATCTCAATCCTATTTGCTGAGGATTAGAGATTGTTGGATGTTGTATCTTAGGAGGAAGTTTGCCTATAACCCTGCAGCATCTAGTGGGGGCAAATATTCCTTACGGAAAATGTGTGATACACGCCTCAAGCCAAGTTCCTTCGTTGTTCTTACACTCTTGTTTGTTGTCTTGTTTCCTCATTTTCATAACATGATCTCCGTTAGACGCCGGTAAATCTGCCTTGCAGACATGATTGTTTAACGCTTTGCGACTCTGATGTAGTGGCAGTAAACATTCAATTTTATGCTCGGTTGTTGGCCTTAGTGAATTGCTGAAGTGTCATAGTCTCTGTAAACATTGGAAGCTTCACATGAAATCGATCAGGACTTTGGATTGAGCACTTGTAGCAGTCATGGTGCAGAAAGGTGGTTAGAAGACCAGGAAGGTCAACTAAAGTATGCCGGACTCTGCTGCCTCCCCCACTCCTCCGACATGTACCAGCCTATACCTAATGGGAAAATGGTCGTAAGCCCCCTGCAGTTTTAGAAATATACGCTTCCTTTGTTCTGAAATCCAATTGAACTTCCCTTTGGCTCTGATATCGTGATGGATTAAAGGGAGTTTGGTTTAGACTTGGGTATCAGTATCGTAATCGAAATGATAGATGTTGTAATCGAAATAGGTTTGAGCTGTAAACCTATATTCGTCTGGTATAGAAGCTGGAATGAATATCGTTACTATACATGATGCATTCGAGAGTGAATGAGAATTAAAACATGCACATACACACGCATTTATATACATACATAAATATATGGTATATACATATATATACATAAATATATATATACACACAATATTTATATATATATATAATGTATATATATATATACACACATTATATATACTGTATGCATGTACGTACATAAGACAACTCCGTAAAAAGAATAAACAACCTTGTTTAAGCAAATCCACGAACACGGGTAAAAAAAGATTGCATTAAATTGATAATTTGTCAGTAAACATAATTTTAAAACTTTCAAACTATTTTTTTTGTGGTACTTTCTAAAATGCGAAAAATAACGATTCCCTAGAAATGAATGTAATATTTGTAAAAACCAATTACATTATATTCAAAGCGTATTACAGTGATTTATAAAATAAATATCATATTAAATATTTCATGCTATCGTTATTAGTCATTTATTTCATCACTACTCAAAAAACACGAATTATGTCAAACGTCACAAATCACAAATCATGATTTCCCACTATCCCCCGTGAACCCACAATGAAAAGGGAAAAAGAGAAGAGAAAAACAAGCAGTGCAAAACCCTATGAGGGGTTTTTTAACTTCAATTTTAACGTCATAGAGCATCGCATTAACATCCACGTTCTTATTATTATTAAATCACAAACGTAAATCATAGCTGTGTGTGAGCAAATGCAGCTTGATCACCAGAGGGAAGAATTGTTCAATACTAGGATGAGATAGAAGATCTTTTCTCTTAATTTTATCTTTCCATTGAGTAGTTTGCAATTTAGGAAGAAATAAAAGAAAGGAAAGAACAGGGAAAGAAAGAAGTTCTTCAAATTGGGAAAGAATGACATGTTCTGAGACCTTCAAATAAATACTAGATTTGCACTTATCTGAGGACATGGTCCAGGATAGGAGCACATGGAGACGGAAGATTAAGGTTACCAAGGTTTAGGCAGGATATAAGGGCAGCTTAGAATGTATAAAGGGGCGTAAATACTCGCTCAACATTAGGTTGACTTTGCATTTTGTGTTTGTCTTTGTCGTGCATTATGTGTCTATGCAGATACATATGGAGCAGGGGGTCTCGCTGGAAGCAAACTCTCTATCCTTGGGATAGAGGTATTGTTTGCCTGCCTCTCACCCTCCCCAGACCCCAACGATAGCTTTTGCTGTTGTTGGGATATACTGTGTATGTGTTATTGTTGTTCGTTGATGATAACTTCAAATAACTGGTATTTAGCCACATAGCCTGTAAAATTTACTGCTCTGCTGATGCAAATTTCATGAGGATGCTCATGTGAGCACATACACTTACCTTAGCACGTTTAGACAAATCGAAAAGCAGCGACATAAATCATGACTTTAATATCAAAAATCTCCAATGAAATGGTAAAAGCAAAGTGAACCTTTCTGAAGAAGTTCACTTGTGCTTGAACAGGTAGTGAGCAACCATCCATTCCTCTCCATTGTTGTACCCAAATAGTTCAGCCACCGATATGAAGAATGTTCTCCAATAGACAGTCCACTTGAGAGCTGAATCCTTGCCATAGGTTGATTCCATTATCGGCTTGATAGCATTCGAATTCTGGTCCATTCTCTTGAGCCACTCTTCACTGCAGGATCACATTCAAGACAAAATACGTGTAAGCATGACATCCCTATGAATGATAGCCCAGATTATGATATTCTTGAAGAAGCATTAACTGGAAAGGTGCTAGATTAATGACCAATTCTGCATAAAAAGAGTATGATAATATATATCTGGACCTTGTTTGTGCATAATGGTTGCCATTCACAAGCCAATGATCAACAACAGAAACATCGTCCTGCATGCATAGCAACATAAACTATGATATGCATCAACCTGATCTTGTAATATAATACTACCACCAAACACATACACACACAGACACATTGTGGAACAAGAGCATTCCTACTTCTACAGACAAATAGATAAGGCTTTTAGAATATAATATAATTTTGGAAACAATTCACATTTAAAAGTAATCACTGGATGTGGCTGCTAATACATTGTCAACTTTATTAGTCAATGAATTTGGAAACAACATTATATTCTTAGACAGCTTTGCTTTTTCCATGAAGCAATTATAAAGTAGACTGAATGTTCTGCTAATCAAGAATATAAGCAGCAAGTCAACTGCTATCACTACTTGTGGTGGAAGTTTTGAGAATTTAGTTTGTCTTTCTCCTCAAAGTTCGCATTCTGATTCTCACTCTTACAGACTGGTGGATAGTAATTATTTTCCATTTGCCCCCATGCATAACTAGTATGATTGTGTCTGACACCTTTGCTGTTGACAAATAAAATATCTCAAGAAGACAGAGACACATGGTTTACTAATAAAATTTATGTTTTAAGAGATTATCAATCATTGAAACACTCTACTAATGCATCGAACAAGTCAGCACATTTGCCTTTCACAACTCTATGACTTTGAAACAAGTCAAATAATGAGGCCTATGAACTTGTTTGATCCAAATAGCAGCTAAATAACTTCTTGCTGAAGATAACACATGCCAAAGACCAACCATACATGAACCTAACCTGAAAATATAGAAGAAGATTTGCTGAAGGCATTGTACCACCACTGAAGAAGTACCTTGTAATCCAATCATCTTCACCAGTATCCTACAACATGATATATAGCAAACTTCAACAGAAGAGAAAAACAAACACATAGATGCTTCTATGCGTAAATTTTGCTAAAGAGTCAACTAAATAGAAACTTGAATTACCTCAAAGTGGTAAGCAAATGCTTTATGGCAGAAGTAATGAACAAAAAGAAGACCATCTGAATTCAACCAGAGGGATATCTTCTTAAGAAGATCCCTGTAGTTCTTCATGTGCTATTGCAGAGACAAATAATTTCCAATTACTTCCAGTTATAACAGTGTACCAAGCAAGAGCCGGAACTCAGACTGAAAGACTAGATAAAATGCACAGTACCTCAAACATCTCAATAGAAAATATTCTGTCATAGGATGCTTCCATGTCAAATACGCTTATATCTGCAACAATGATCTCCACATTCTCTAGCTGACGGTTCCTGTAACAAAGTAACTGCAGGATGGTCAAAACCTACATCCATAGATTATAACGAAACTATTATAATAAACTACCTCTATATGCATTTATAAGGCAATAAGGTATACAGTTGTGAATTATCAGAAATAAATCTTCAACCAGAGGAAATAACTTAAGTAGAACCTGCATTGCTCCTCAATAAATCCTTTCTGAGTTACAGAATTGCAAATGCCAGTAACTTTACACTTGCTATATTTCTCCGCAATGTATAAAGACAAGGATCCCCATCCACATCCAACATCAAGAACAGAATGACCATCTTCCAATTTCGCCCTCTTGCAATATAAGTCCAACATTGCTTTCTCAGCCTCCTCTAATGTCAACGACTTGTCAGAGAAAAGACAGCAGCTGCACTAGCTCAAAAATAAGGCACGTCAGCTCCAAAATTTGAGCTTCAAGAAACTACTCATGTGTAACATGTTGATGCTAATTTTTTGGCGCTAAAACTGGTCACAAATAGTAGTCTCTTAAGAGTAGTAAAACTAAATAAAAAAAGAATAATGATATTGGTAAGAAAAAGTACTCAAAATTATCCTTTTGTTATTTTCAGCTTGTTAAATTTCCATTAACACAATAATGAGAGCATCAGCTTTTGTGATGATTACCTGTACTTAAGATGCTTCCCAAGGACAAGCTTGAAGAAGGAAGTAGGAAGTTCATAATGCTGAGATTTTGGATCCTCAGTCTTAATGGCTATTGGCATTTCTCTCAATGCTGTAAAAAGAAAAAAATCACATAACTATATTATGAAGGAGAAAAAAGAAAAAAAAATTATGTAAACGCATATCTCTTATAACACAATCCTTGTTCCTGATTATAGACATCTGGCACTGATGCTGCCAAACCAGTGCAGCATATTGGTCAAGTCTAGACTACCATATAAAATGCATGAGCTCAAACTTGTGAAAATGTATGATACATTGCATAAGACATACTGCAGATCCCAACATTTAGACTATGCAGTTAAGAAAAGGCACCATCAAAGTATATGCCCACCCAGCACATCTAAACATGCAGAAAGGTGAGCATTAACCAGTAAAAGAAAACTTTTCAATGTTCCATGCCATTAGTCTAAGACTCCTACCTAACCTAGTATTTTCTCTCTTTGTATCTAACTTACGCCCTAAGAACTATTGCTAATTTTTCATTGTATCCGAATTCTCTAGAAGATGCAATGGTCCTAGCTCAATTTGAGCCGCATTCGGACCATACGACGGAGGTCCTTACTTATTTGACACTACATACAAAACTCTGGATGCAAGGGTTTCTGCCGAGACGCCTCATTCCGACCATATAATACATTCCATATGAGAAACATTCTAGCATTAACGTAATTTGTTGGTTTGATCCATAATCATGTTTAGTGACAAAGTTTTACACTGTCTGTCAACCTAATACGCAAATCTCATTTACTTGAGATTGGGACCAACAAGTCGAAAACTCGACCAGCCGGAGTTATATAATAACCTAAAAACATACTTAAGTAATTAATTTTGCACAATCTAGCCACAGCCAAAAGCAGACCTAGGTTCTTGAGTATTTTGCCCAATTAAATCACAATTTCACACATAAATGCAGGAAATAAACAAGCTTGTAGAAATTAGCATACCCGACAGAAGCCCACAATTACTTTGTTAATAAATGAAAAAAAAACATAAGAACAAACACAAATTTCAAAATGCTCAAGGAGTAACTATTGACACCTGAATAGTTACTCCATCTCCAATAAGAGATAGAGGTGGGAAGGCACGCCTCTACATTGCACACAATCACCCAAATCACCAACGAGATCAACATATGGGAGGGCCTACGCATTCCATCAGCCAAACGACATAATATTCATTTCATACATGTCAATTCTTTATTAGTTACCTAAAAACTATTAGGTTGCCAAGTATGTGTAGCACAATAAACTCACTCGTCAAACAAGAAAGAAGGGGAAAAAAAGGTATGAGTACAATGTGCGAAGTGGAGGAGGTCAGAGAGTTGAAGTTGGGAACTGGACTTGTAGCCGGAGCGGAGGCGGGAGGCCAAAAGCAGACGAGTGAGCCTCCTGATAACAGCATCAGGCAACAAGTTGCGCTCCAATGAAGCTAACATCAATTTAACCGTTGCGTCGTATGGCGCTTGCACCATTGCTTGCATTTTCTGAAGACGAAAGAAAGACAGTGCTTGATGTTGAATTGAAGATCTGGACTAGGGATTATTGATTGATCACAATCCAATCCCTGCACTTTGCTAATGAATAACAAACAGCTTTTTACACGGGAGTGAGAGAAGATATATATGGGGATGGGGATGGGGATAGGGATTCTTGATTGATTACAATCCAATCTCATTATATACGTGTCACAAGTTGGCAGCTTTAGCTGGTTGAATGGTTTACTGTTTAGTCAATTTTCATATTATATAAAAATTAAAATTTATATTAGACATTTTCATTTTAGAAACTTATTAAGTAGTGGTGGTAGAGAAAATGCAGGTAGTGCTCTTAATCGAATTGAACGGTTCACAAAATGTTCAAAGTCGGTTCGAGTTTGTTCGTTAATTTTATTTAAACGAGTCAAATTCAAACACTTATTTGAGTTTGTTTAGTTAAACGAGCTAAACTATTTGCGAACAGTTTGACTCGTTTAAATAGTTATTGTTATCGAGCCAAACTTGAACCGATTTTAAGGCTCGTTTAGCTAAACGAATCGAGTCAAATAATTTGTTTAGCTAAACCAATCCGAATTCGAAAACCTAGTATTCAACTCCATTCGTTAACACCCCTAAATGTACGTACGTAAGGAGATGACACACTAAAAATGAGGTTTCAGATCAATTTTCTAATTTAGAATTAGTTTATCTAAAAGTTATTTACTTTTCATTTTTAATAGAGTTAATGACACATTTTTTTAACTTTGGAATATGATGAAATGAATCAAAATGTTTATTATATTGTGAAGTAATAGTTGATGAACATAGTTTGACGCATCATTATAGGTTATCAGGAAACAACTTCTGTGTTTTTTTAAGACATGAATATGATTGCGCAAATCCGACCTCCCATATTCCGCCATAGGCGGGGTTTCTATGGTAATAGATAATGTTGTTGTTGTATGTTTTTGTTACCTAAGAGTTCTTTATTTCGATTTTTACTTATTTAAAAAAGCAATACCATGCAAATTAAGACACGATACAATAAATCAATTAAAGAAAAACACATGATTTTATAAACATTTCAAATCATTCTCCAAGAAATGATTTGGACACTTGACCTTTCTTTTTAATAAATTTTTTACTCTTTTTGTGTCTCTCACATCATCGATGGACTCCTTACAAAGAAACAGACAAACAGCTACCGACACAGTCAGCCACACACACACAGTGATCCAACTTTAAGGAAAAAGAAAAGAAAAGGAAAGGAAAGTAGCTCATGAATACAAGGAAAAGTCTTCATCAAACTCGTCCCCATGGTTGAGATGGTGGGTTATGGAGAACGGACCAGTGCTGCTTCTTTGACAGCTACTGACGGCTATTACTCAACAATTGACTTTTTTATAATCTATGCTTGCAGGACATCTTTTTCCATTTTCATGTTCTAGATTGGAGCTTGGATCATATTAAATACGTTTCCCCGGTGAGTTTGCTATAAAAGCTAGTGTCTTTTTCTTCTGAGAATCTTTCAGGAGTGTATAAAATGAAGTGCTTTTTGTGCTTTCGGATTTTTCTTGAGCCAGGTCAACTGGGTTTCCTCCCCCCTTCCCCTTTTCTCGAGGGATGTAGTTTTCATCATTGCTTTGTACTTATTTATGTGAGTTTGAGAAATGTATAATCAATAGCAAAAGGGCAGCTGGAGAAATGGGGAGAAAACTCTCATTGTTGCCTTTCCCTGGTGGGATGCTGGGGCAGGGGGGTTTGCATTTGAGCTTGGTTGAGTAAAAGTCTGTAGCCACTGGGAACTTATTATTGCATTTGAGATTCTCTTGGACCAGGGTAAATGCACAATTGGGAACTTAACTAGGAAAATACCTTCTTGTTAAATGTTCGAATGTGGAATAATAAATGGAATTTCACCCATCGAAATTCGCATTTATTTCTTGATTGTCTCCTATTTTGTCCATGAACTTGTCATATCTGGGCACCTCATGAATTTTGTATGGTCCTATATGAGAAAAAGTGGGATTGTCTTAATATGGGGTGGGCTTATAGGATTATAAATGAGTAGGTGATATGCATTTCATGTTTTGGGTTTGGTTACTCCATTTCTTGAAATAAGTTATTAGTCACATGTCTATGGCTCCCTTTTTCATCTGTATAATCTTTTTTGGTTCCAGTATTTTATCCTACATATAAGTGCATATGTTTTGTAACACTTGGCTGTAAATGTTTCCCTAAATTTCTATCTTGGATAAATAGATGCTTCCATTTCTGATTTAGAGATCGACGTTGGAAAGTGTGTTTCGAATTTTGCACACTTCACATATAGACATGTATACGTAGATCGATCGACGTATATATTGATCTCCGTTTTAAAGATCTATGCAGATATCGACATTATTATCTCTATGTTTCAAGCTAGTGTCTTTTTCTTCTGGAAATCTTTCAGGAGTGTATAAAATGAAGTGCTTTTTTTGCTCTCGGATTTTTCTTGAGCCAGGTCTACTGGGTTTCCTTCCCCTTCCCCTTTTTCGAGGAATGTAGTTTCATCATTGCTTTGTACTTATTTATGTGAAAATGAGAAATGTATAATCAATAGCGAAAGGGCAGTTGGGGAAATGATGTGAAAACTCTCATTGTTGCCTTTTCCTAGTGGGATGCTGGGGCAGGGGGGTTTGCATTTGAGCTTGGTTGAATAAAAGTCTGTAGCCATTGGGAACTTATTATTACATTTGAGATTCTATTGGACCAGGGTAAATGCACTATCTGGGAACTTAACTAGGAAAATACCTTCTTGTTCACTTATTTATTTCTTGATTGTCTCCTATTTAATCCATGAACTTGTCATATCTGGGCATCTCATAAATTTTGTATGATCCTATGTGAGAAAAAGTGGGATTGTCGTAATATGGGGTGGGCATATGGGATTATAAATGAGTAGGTGATATGCATTTCATGTTTTTGGTTTTGGTTACTCCATTTCTTGAAATAAGTTATGAGTCACGTCTATGGCTCCCTTTTCATCCATATAATCTTTTTGCTTCCAGTTTTTTATCCTACATATAAGTGCATATGTTTTGTAACACTTGGCTGTAAATGTTTCCCTAAATTTGTATCTTGGATAAATAGATGCTTCCATTTATGATTTAGAGATCGACGTTGGACGGTGTGCTTCTAATTGTGCACACTTCACACATAAGTATGTATACATAGATCGATCGACGCATATATTGATCTTTGTTTTAAAGATCTACGCAGATATCGACGTTATTATCTCTATATTTCAAGCATTTGTCTTTCCTAAGTAAACATCAGTCTTTTTTATTCATTTTTAAACGTCTTATAAACTCATTGAACACTCACACTCCAACAATTAGGCCTGGATGGTTATTAGCTCTGACAAGAGAATTGATGCCTTTAGAAGACATCACTGGAAAGACACTGCAGCTAGTAATGATGGAAGCCAAATCCAGCTTGGTGGACAGGTCTTACAATTTTTGTTGCGTTTCATTATGGCTGTGTTTTATTTGTTTCTGATTACTTTTTTATCTAATAATCTTTGATCAAATGCTATAACAGATTGGGTGTTCTGCATGAACCGAGGGCTGGAGACTGCTCGTTCGTTCATAATAATGGCGAAGAATTGGTTCACAATACTCGTAGCATGAGCTCAGGTTCAGGGCTCGATGAAGAATCTCTAGATTATGCTTCTTTAATAGACATTGTCCCTTTAGTAGTGGGCAACATTGAAGCTCTCTCCATGGAGGGGTTAATGATTCAGTCTGGTCTATCAAATGAGGAATTGCCTTCGCGTACTAGGGCAAAATTTACAGGGAATTGGTCCTCCACAGGCTGAAATGCTACACTTGGGGAAGCTACAAATTCTCTAGCATTTACAAGCAGGCGAATTTTGGATGTAAAAGATGTCGGATGTCAACGATTTAATTGAACTCTGTCTTTGGATCAATGGCGTAAGCTCGATGCTGGAGATATTGTTACAAACCTGACGTTGGCGAGCCGAAGTTGAGAATCTTAGCAGCACATAATGCAAATTTTGGGGTTTTACACAACTCGGTTGTCAAGATATGCTGAATTGCTCACACCATCCAGTAGCAGTAGTGGTTTGTTCTCTAATAATATCGTTTTAGCTTTAGGATTGCAGCTCAGAGATCCCTTTCGCGATTATGAAATGGTTGGTGGATCAATGCTAGCTCTAGCTCAGGTAGAAAGAGCATGTGTTCCTATGGAAAGAGAAGAGTGTATTGATTCAGAGGCATCTTCTGCATGAAAACAGTGAAAATACAAAATGGGTACCGAAGTTTGAGATCTCAGAAGTGCATGTTGCAAGCTTGAAGCTTGAAGCGGATGAGAAGCAGATTTCAATAAGAAGGCAACTATAAATGGGTTCTCGATGGCTGACCTCAAATGGCATGATCAGCAAAGGAAAGCACCGGTTTTCGAGTTCTACAGCAATAACAAAACCATCTTAACAGCTGTTGAGGAAGCCGGCTTGTGATATTCTGTGGAGGTACAATGGCTGAAAATAAATGTTTTAGACCATCAAATTTATTCGTAATCTTGTTTTCTCACATGAATCTGTCATATTCTTCAAAACATGGAAGGCAATGTGTTATGGCCGAAGAAAAAAAAAGAAAATAAAAGATATATATATATATATCGATATATATATATAATATAGATATATATATGTAGTAGATATATGTATACATAAATCTTACCAAATAGGATAATAATAATGATAATAATGAAAAAGGTGATAATGATAACAAAGATAATTGTAAACTAATAGTGATTAGAGTCACATTAGGAAACCTAAACCAAAATCAAATGGGAAACCTAAAAATCTATCCTAATTCCCCCACCACATATACACATACACGCACATCATCAAGTGGCCACACACGCATACACACACACGCACGGCTAGGGAGAGGAGAAAAAAAAAAGAGAAGAAGAAAAAGAGAGAAGAAGAAGGAAGGCGAGACCCCCGAACCCAAGTTTTAGTCCGTTGAATTTATTGGTGTTATCGTCAATCGAGGTAGGTGCCTCTTCCCCCCTCAAACGGGTATAATACATGCATTCCTTGATGATATATTTTATGTGATTTACTTGTTTTAATTATTTATATTATAGATGTGTATTTGTTTATGATTGAAAAGCATGAGGTAAATGTTTACTTGCTGTTACGTATGTGTATGAATGCGAATTTGATGGTATGATTGGATTAGGGTGAGAATACGCTTTAAACAACTCAAAAGATTAGGGATTTACATACTTAGGGGGTTTAAAAATTTCGTTTTGACCTTAGAATAACTTCATCTAGCCTAGAATAGGTTAGGATTGGTTGAAAATTGAAAAAAAAGGGTCTGACGGACGCGTTTCAGAGGGGTGGCGCGTGGGGCCCACGCGCGGCCCCTGACGGCGCGTCCGGACACGTGATGACGTGTCCACCTTCAAAAGTTGCGTCTCGTTATAACGAGTCCAACGCAACTGGTTTGAGGTCAATCGGAGTTAAAACAAAGATTTTATGGAGGTTAGAAGAAAATAGAAAAAAAATAAAAAAAAAAAGAAAATACTGTTGGACCGGCCAGGCTGCCGGACCGGACCGGATGGCCAGCGGACCGGACCAGCCAGCAGGCCGGCCCAGGCCGAAAATTAAAAAAAAATCTGAAATTAATTTCTGAAATGATTAAACAATAAATAATTAATTAAAATTAGTTTAAAATTCTAGAAAAATATATTTAATTATTAGAAAATTCTAAATAAATTACAGAAAATATAAAATGTTAAAATTAAATTATTTCTACTTAATTTATGAATTTTGGTAAATGTAAGTAATTAAAAATAATTAGTAATAAATAGAATTAAATAAGGGAAAATTAGTAGAAAATTCTAGAAAATTAATACAAGTTAAGGAAAAATGAGGGGATGCTAAATAACAACTTTTCAATGTTCTTAAAATTTACTAAACTAAATATTGTGTGCCGGAGATGGTGAGGATGGGCGTACGGGCCCCAGACGACTAGTGTTGAGAGCCGGAGTTGGTGAGGATGGGCGTACGGGTCCCAGGCGATTTTGTTGTTGCATTCATGGCACGTGCATTGCATTGGGAGTGGGCTGAGATGTACGGGTCTCAGACGCTCAAGTGAAGAGGATCATGGTGTACGGGCCATGGATACTTGGTTACGGTGGATCGTGGTGCACGGGCCACGGGCATCGGTTGGGGTGGATCGTGGTGCACGGGCCACGGGCATCCGCAAGGGTGGATTGTAGTGCACGGGCTACAGGCATCCAGTCAATCCCGGGATTATGCATTGCATATAGGTCTAGGGCATATTGCATGACATGATTCTTGTTGCGTGTGACACGTTAATTGAGCATGCATCACGTACTTGCGCATTTTTATGTGGAGTGACTTACTTACCGCATTTACTTTATCTTATGCATGTTATCTTATATTTATGTGTTATGTGTTATATCATGTTTATGTGCTATGTGGCTATATCATTTTGGTATGTACGTTTTGTATTTGTTTGAGGCGGGCATCTACTGGGTGATTTCTGTCACTCACCCCTACTTCCCAGGTGAGCCGGATGAGGACTACGAGCATATCTTCATTGAGGACGAGACGGACATAGCAGAGTGGGCTGATTGAGAGTTGCGGCTAGGATATGAGGGGACGCTGCAGTTGTTTTGTTCTTATTTATATTTTGAGGATTTCCACAGACTACTTTACTATTTTATTTCCAGAGTTTTTAATTAGCAATGTAATGACGATTATTGGAGTTTAATATATGTTATGGTTTACGTTTCCGCGAAAAAATTTCTACGTCATTTTGACAAGTAAGAGATTGATTCGACGCTTTGTATTCTCCTTAGTGAGATACGGCGGGTGCACTGTTCCCGATGTTAGAGCTCGGGAGCGGGGCACTACAGGTGGTATCAGAGCTGAGGCTTCAGATCCGCCTCGGAAACACAGGATTAACTAGATCACTAGACGTAAGTTACGATCTTTTGTAAAATGACGATTTTACCCCTAATAAACAAAGTAGACTTAAGAGATGATTTTAGACCTAAGTTATGATCGGGTTATGGGAGGTGTGTGCCGATGGTGAGCTTTTCTTGTCTAATTATCAATTTATCCGCGTTCCACCTTTCAACTTATTATCGACAAATCTGTATTCGTTTCATGAACTCAAATTCCGGATAATGCCTCCACGACGCGAGCCGCAAGCTGGAAACGGAGGACACGATGACGATGATCAGCAGGGTCAGGAGACCATTCCTTAGGTCCTTGTAGATACCCTGGCCAGGCTGACTGCATTGATAGCCCAGCAGCAGATGCAGATGGCTCACCTACAGCAGCAACAGCAGCAGCCACCTCCAGCACCACCACCCCAGGGGGCTTCGATTTTTCTACCGGGAGATGCAGAACTGCCGGGTACCTATGTTCAGAGGAACCACACGACCAGAGGAGCAGAGATCTGGCTCAAGAATGTGTCTGAGCAGTTGAGATTGATGCAAGTTATGGATGGCCTGAAGGTTGATGCGGTTGTACCATTCTCCGAGGGTAATGCCGAGCAATGGCGCAGGGCATGACATGCAGATTGACTCCATCACCGATATGGACCTGGTTCAGGGAGGAGTACCAAAAGCACTATGTTCCTAAAAGTGTCATTTAGAGGAGGATGATGGTGTTTCAGCTTCTGACGTAGGGGTCCATGACTGGGAACCAGTAGTTTGAGAGGTTCCATGCACTTGCGAGTTACATGCCCGTCATCATGGATAACGAGAAAGCGAAGATGCTGGAGTTCAAGACCAGCTTGAGCTCTCGCCTTCAGTCATTGATCATCTGCAATCAGCCTCCACTTTTGAAGAGTTGCTGGAAGTGTGTCTTGAGGTTGAGGGTGATCTCGAGAGGGTTGGAGCAGTCGACAGGGCTAAGAGACCGCGAGAGGAGTTCCGTCTTAGGAGATAGGAGAGATGGTTAAAGATCTCATGCTGCCATCTGACCGGGTAATCTTTCAGATCACCACAGTAGGGACAGGGATCAGCGTCTCGACCATTGATGATTGAGGGTCCCACAGCGACAGCGGCACATCCACTCAAGGCAGTTGTACCGCCACCCCCAGTAGGTACACATTGTGGTTATTCGCACATAGATCATTGCTAGAGAGCTCAAAAAGGTTTGCTGCAACTGTGGCAAACAGGGACATTATGCTAGAGAGTGTCCTACACCGGCACAAGCCCCTCCACCACAGGGTCAGAAGTAGCAGAAAGCAAAGGGGAGGACATTCCAGTGGTATGAGAAATTAAGGACGGCTTCTCTGATGAGCTATCATTTTCACCACCGAGCAGGGAAGCAGAGTTCAAGATTGATCTTATACCCGAAGGTAAACCGATCTCGAAGGCGCCATACAGGATGGCAACAACATAGTTAAAAGAGCTCAAGGAACAGTTATAGGGGTTGCTGGACCGAAAGTTCATCAGACCTAGTGTTTCGCCCTGGGGACCCCGGTATCATTTGTGAAGAAAAAGGACGGTAGTCTGAGACTATGCATCGACTATCGTAAGCTTAATAAGATCGCGATAAAGAATAATACCCACTACTGATGATCAATGAGTTAAATGATCAGTTGAAGAGTGCCATGGTATTGTCGAAGATTGATCTTCGATCATGCTACCATCAGTTAAGGATTAAGGCAGAAGGCATAGCAAAGACTGCGTTCTGTGCTCGATATGGCCACTACGAGTTTCTTGTAATGCCCTTTGGACTGAAGAATGTACCTGCGGCTTTCCTGGATCTGATGAACACAGTATTCAGGGAGCAGTTGGACCATTTTATGGTGGTGTTCATCGACGACATCTTGGTGTACTCGTCTAATGAGGAGGCTCATGCTGAACACTTGCGGGAGGTATTGGAGACTCTTAGAAAGAAGATAGAGGCGATCACGGAATGGCCACGACCTACTAACGTCACTGAGGTACGCAGCTTTATTGGCCTTGCCGGTTATTATCGCAAGTTTGTGAAGGGATTTTCGAGGATTGAAGCACCACTGAGTCGACTGACTCAGAAAAAGACTAAGTTTGTATGGACCTCCGAGTGTGAGAAAAGCTTTGCAGAGTTGAAGCAGAAATTGACGACTGCACTAGTGTTAGCATAACCCTCTGGCACTGAAGGATTTGTCATCTATAGCGACGCCTCAAAGAATGGGCTAGAATGCGTGTTAAGGCAGGGAGATAGAGTTATTGCATACGCTTCGAGACAGATGAAGCAATATGAACAAAATTTCCCGACTCATGATCTGGAGCTGGCAGCGGTGATGTTTGTATTAAAGAGTTGGCGTCATTATCTATACGGTGTAAAGTGCAAATTCTTCACAGATCGTATGATCTTGAAGTATCTATTCACACAGAAGGAGTTGAATATGCATCAGAGGAGATGGCTTAAGCTATTATAGGATTATGACCTGACCATTAGTTATCATCCGGGAAGGCAAACCGAGTTGCAGATGCCTTGAGCAGAAAGTCTAATCACGCTGGACAGACACCATTAGAGAAAGAGATGGCAGAGTTTGATCTCGACATTGTTGATTCCACTGCTAATATTCTGGCAGCCTTAGAAATTACACCATCTCTGGTTGAGCGGATCAAGGAGGCGCAAAAGGAAGATGTGACGCTTAGTGATATCCGAGAGAGGATGTTAACCAATTTAATTGAGGGCTTCCAGATTCATGATGATGGAAGTATTTGGTACCAAGGAAGGTTGTGCGTGCCTGACGATGAGGAGCTAAGGAGGGAATTGCTGAAGGAGGCATACAATTCGAAGTTGTCGATCCACCCCGGTGCTACGAAGATGTATAACGATCTAAAGAAACACTACTGGTGGAGTGGGATGAAAAGACACATTGCTGAGTTCATTGAGAGATGTCTCGTTTGTCAGCAGGTTAAGGCAGAGCATCAGAGGCCGGGAGGTTTGATGTTGCCATTAGAGATACCGGAATGGAAGTGGGAGCATGTGACGATGGACTTTATAGCATGACTTCCTAAAACAAGAAACGGTAACGATATGATCTGGGAGATCGTTGATCGATTGACGAAGACTGCTCACTTCCTACCCGTGCCTAGTGATGTGACCGTGCAAAGACTGGTGACATTATATATTGATGATGTTGTTAGCCTACACGGAGTCCCAGTTAGCATCGTCTCAGACCGTGATTCGAAATTCACCTCTCGATTCTGGTCAGCTTGCCAAAAAAAGGTTGGGGGCGGAGCTGCGACTCAGTACCGCTTTTCATCCACAGACAGACGGGCAGTCTGAAAGGACCATTCGGACATTAGAAGACATGTTGAGAGCGTGTGCATTGGACTTCAAGGGGAACTGGGACGGTATGATCAAGCTAATTGAGTTTTCCTACAACAACAGTCACCATAGTGCCATCGGCATGGCACCCTTTGAGGCGCTCTATGGACGTAAGTGCAGGCCTCCTGTTCATTGGGACGAAGTTGGCGAGCGTGTTATTACCGGCCCTGAGTTGGTTGAGCAGACTAGAGAGAAAGTAAAATTGATACGAGATAGACTAAAGGTTGCTCAAGACAGAAGCAAAAGCTGGGCCGATTCGAAACGACGTCCACTGGAGTTCGACATGGGCGAGAAGGTTTACTTGAGAGTGTCACCTATGAATGGGGTTTCGCGATTTGGTATAAAGGGTAAACTAAAGCCTCGCTACATTGGTCGATACGAGGTGCTCGAGAAGGTCGGTACCTTGGCCTACCGACTGGCATTACCCCCTACCTTGGCTCAGGTTCACAACATATTTCACGTTTCTCAGTTGAGGAAATATGTTCCGGACCTAAGCCATGTTTTGGATGCGCCACCGTTGAGGATCCGACCGGACATTACATATGAGGAGACTCCTATCAGGATAGTGGATCGCAAGGACCAAGTGTTGAGACACCGAGTCATCCCTTATGTCAAAGTGCAGTGGACCAATCACACCGAGCGCGAGACGACTTGGGAGCTTGAGGAGCAAATGCGAGAGAGATATCCACAGCTTTTCGAATAAGGTACGTCAAGTTTCGAGGACGAAACTTCTTGTAAGGTGGGTAGGTTGTTATGGCCGAAGAAAAAAAAAAGAAAATAAAAGATATATATATATATATCGATATATATATATAATATAGATATATATATGTAGTAGATATATGTATACATAAATCTTACCAAATAGGATAATAATAATGATAATAATGAAAAAGGTGATAATGATAACAAAGATAATTGTAAACTAATAGTGATTAGAGTCACATTAGGAAACCTAAACCAAAATCAAATGGGAAACCTAAAAATCTATCCTAATTCCCCCACCACATATACACATACACGCACATCATCAAGTGGCCACACACGCATACACACACACGCACGGCTAGGGAGAGGAGAAAAAAAAAAGAGAAGAAGAAAAAGAGAGAAGAAGAAGGAAGGCGAGACCCCCGAACCCAAGTTTTAGTCCGTTGAATTTATTGGTGTTATCGTCAATCGAGGTAGGTGCCTCTTCCCCCCTCAAACGGGTATAATACATGCATTCCTTGATGATATATTTTATGTGATTTACTTGTTTTAATTATTTATATTATAGATGTGTATTTGTTTATGATTGAAAAGCATGAGGTAACTGTTTACTTGCTGTTACGTATGTGTATGAATGCGAATTTGATGGTATGATTGGATTAGGGTGAGAATACGCTTTAAACAACTCAAAAGATTAGGGATTTACATACTTAGGGGGTTTAAAAATTTCGTTTTGACCTTAGAATAACTTCATCTAGCCTAGAATAGGTTAGGATTGGTTGAAAATTGAAAAAAAGGGTCTGACGGACGCGTTTCAGAGGGGTGGCGCGTGGGGCCCACGCGCGGCCCCTGACGGCGCGTCCGGACACGTGATGACGTGTCCACCTTCAAAAGTTGCGTCTCGTTATAACGAGTCCAACGCAACTGGTTTGAGGTCAATCGGAGTTAAAACAAAGATTTTATGGAGGTTAGAAGAAAATAGAAAAAAAATAAAAAAAAAGAAAATACTGTTGGACCGGCCAGGCTGCCGGACCGGACCGGATGGCCAGCGGACCGGACCAGCCAGCAGGCCGGCCCAGGCCGAAAATTAAAAAAAAATCTGAAATTAATTTCTGAAATGATTAAACAATAAATAATTAATTAAAATTAGTTTAAAATTCTAGAAAAATATATTTAATTATTAGAAAATTCTAAATAAATTACAGAAAATATAAAATGTTAAAATTAAATTATTTCTACTTAATTTATGAATTTTGGTAAATGTAAGTAATTAAAAATAATTAGTAATAAAAGAATTAAATAAGGGAAAATTAGTAGAAAATTCTAGAAAATTAATACAAGTTAAGGAAAAATGAGGGGATGCTAAATAACAACTTTTCAATGTTCTTAAAATTTACTAAACTAAATATTGTGTGCCGGAGATGGTGAGGATGGGCGTACGGGCCCCAGACGACTAGTGTTGAGAGCCGGAGTTGGTGAGGATGGGCGTACGGGCCCCAGGCGATTTTGTTGTTGCATTCATGGCACGTGCATTGCATTGGGAGTGGGCTGAGATGTACGGGTCTCAGACGCTCAAGTGAAGAGGATCATGGTGTACGGGCCATGGATACTTGGTTACGGTGGATCGTGGTGCACGGGCCACGGGCATCGGTTGGGGTGGATCGTGGTGCACGGGCCACGGGCATCCGCAAGGGTGGATTGTAGTGCACGGGCTACAGGCATCCAGTCAATCCCGGGATCATGCATTGCATATAGGTCTAGGGCATATTGCATGACATGATTCTTGTTGCGTGTGACACGTTAATTGAGCATGCATCACGTACTTGCGCATTTTTATGTGGAGTGACTTACTTACCGCATTTACTTTATCTTATGCATGTTATCTTATATTTATGTGTTATGTGTTATATCATGTTTATGTGCTATGTGGCTATATCATTTTGGTATGTACGTTTTGTATTTGTTTGAGGCGGGCATCTACTGGGTGATTTCTGTCACTCACCCCTACTTCCCAGGTGAGCCGGATGAGGACTACGAGCATATCTTCATTGAGGACGGGACGGACATAGCAGAGTGGGCTGGTTGAGAGCTGCGGCTAGGATATGAGGGGACGCTGCAGTTGTTTTGTTCTTATTTATATTTTGAGGATTTCCACACACTACTTTACTATTTTATTTCCAGAGTTTTTAATTAGCAATGTAATGACGATTATTGGAGTTTAATATATGTTATGGTTTACGTTTCCGCGAAAAAATTTCTACGTCATTTTGACAAGTAAGAGATTGATTCGACGCTTTGTATTCTCCTTAGTGAGATACGGCGGG